>JXCR01124315.1:350322-391798 GCA_002079205.1 Phalaenopsis hybrid cultivar | reverse complement strand
GTTAATCCTCCAAATACAAAAATTTCTAGCTAAATCGTTGAAACTTTCGATGGATATTTCGACAAAAAATAATCATATTTCATGTACTGAATGAAGAAACTTTCATAAGTTATCTTATATTTACCACCTCCGTGGGAAATGAGTGAATGCAGGTCATCATAAAATTAAGACAACTCCAACCATAAAAGTAATATATCACAGTATACAGTAGCTTTGAGAAATAATACGTTAAAATTATCAGCTCAAAATCATGTTATATTACTATTCATAACATTAAGCACTCCTTAATTTTGGGCCATACCATACAAAATCAAACTTGTCTAAAATCCATCCTTCTGCTATAATTGGTTATAAATTCTCTTTTAAATAAAGGCAGCCTTATACTTTGGCGCAACTTGAAAACATACCCAAGTATCTTGCCTTGCTCCAGAAATTACTAATAAGTTGACAAAGAATTATTGATTAACATCATTATCTCAGACATAGCACAACCAATTAAATTTATGTTAGTTTGGGTATCAGCAACCAGCTCTAAACACTAGCTTTAAAACCTTATCTCATCTCAATATAATTAGCAATATTTACCACCTCTCATCTCGTAATTATGATTTATTCATGTCTTATTATGAATATTTGGACTCCAACATAATAAACAAAAGCAAATTTAAATTGATCATCTCCCACTCCATCCATTTAATCACTCAACTATTGATCAACTTAGCATTCATCAATCTAATAATCAAAACAAAAGATCTACAAACACATCGCACAGTTCCTATGTGTTAAAATATCTAATATTTAAATTTATTGCTTGAAGTGTTATAAATATAAAAATTTATATGTAGATGTTATACATGTAAATATAAGATAATTTTGAGATATGTTTGTAAATGCCCTTCATCAAATCATCGTTATTTTAAATCTCACCTCGACCTTAGTGAAACTGACTTTTTTTAGATGTGATAATGGGTGAAACTTCCTATACCTAAATGTTACTGCCATCGCACTTTATCTATCAATTATTAAATTTATCCTTTCAGGAGCATGATATTTAACATTTACGGCATAAAGCTGCTACTTAAAAAAATAAGAGGACATCTTACATAGGATTGAATAAAATATCACTAGCGTGCTATATAATTAAAGTAAATCGTTTACATGACAATAAAACACAATCAATTTCATCCATAAGAAAAAAATGCAAAGAAGGGAAAAAAAAATATTACATCAGGACTCATCACGTAGAGTTACGTGCAGAGTTCAATAAATTATGTCGTTGAGGTGATTGGCCCGATAACACAAGAGAATATTCTCCTCATGTTATTTAGGTGTTATTGTGTGTTATTCCGGTGTTATTGTGGATTATTCAAATATTGTTGATATGTTATTATGTCATTATAACACCGAGAATATTCCCAGAACACAACAACACCTGAATAACACACAATAACACCTGAATAACGATGGAGAATATTTCATTTTGTTATCGGGTCGATCAACTCCACGACATAATTTCATTGGACTCCGCACATAACTCTACGTGCGGAGTCCAAATGTAATATTTTTTCGAAGTATGGAACTAGTCATTAAATATTCGACTGCTTTATGTTGATATAATCTGAAGCACCATATAATTCCTATCATAAGGTATTCTTATAAATAAAAATCATTTATAAGAATAACCAAATATGAACATGTAAAAAATTTAAACCAGTATCTAATCCTAATAATTTATGCATGAAATCAAATATGATAGTAAAAATATTAATCTTATGATATAATTATTCATAATATTCCACCTAATTCATAATAGATTTCACTAAATGTTGGAATAAATAAAGTAATATGATTATACCAAAATATGACCAAAATTAGTGTTTTCAATAAAACACTCACAAGTGAGTGAGATCAAATGTTCAACATCAGTAGCAATCATATTACTCGTATCAAACGCATGAATAAATCATGTCTGCTTTACAATATATCATAACTCATATGCTTAATACAAAAACTCATGCACCAAGTAAAAATAGATCACCCACTTTTGCTTTTTCCATAATAGGCATTATCATCAACTTGCCCTTTTGTTGGGAATTCATAATCACTATAGAAGAAGCGGTTATAATCGGCGAAAAAACTGATGACATAATAATGATAAATAAATTAGATAATTTGCATGTATCGAAAATATCATGTTAATTTTTGATGGCATAACAATCATAAATCAGCTAGAAAATTTATGATGGTGTAACCACTGTCTACCTGTCATTTTCCTACAAGAAGAAAATTCCGATGAGTTTTTCAGAGTTACCGGCGTTTTATACTGTCATTTCAAATCTGAATATCAACCGACCGAGAGATTTCATTGGATATTAACATAGCCATATTTCATAGAGGAGAACGGGACGTCTATCTTTAATAAGTCATGACTTTTAACATCGGTTCTAATGTTGCTATAAATAGATGACTATTATGCCATTTATAAGGCATCGATAAATCACCTCATTATGAACTCGGCCTAGAAAAGCCTCATTTCCCTTTCATTGTTGACGCATCCCCGTTTCTCCTGATTTCACCCAAAACCCTCGCTTATCTTCTTCTCGCATCCCTCTTCTGGTTTCACTCGAAACCCTCTGTTATCTCTCTGGCCCCTCTCCCGNCCCAAAACCCTCGCTTATCTTCTTCTCGCATCCCTCTTCTGGTTTCACTCGAAACCCTCTGTTATCTCTCTGGCCCCTCTCCCGTTTTTTTTGCTCAAAACCATTGCCTTCTAGGTTGTCAATACGGTTGCCTGCCAAGGCATCTAGCTTGGAAGAGAACAATGGAAGCTTGGCTCACAAAGACCACCGCAACTCCCATCTTCCTCGTCCTTCCTCTCATCTCCTTCCAGAAATCATTGTAGGCAGGTTTGCCTCTTGGCACATCCCAGATTTATTAAATTTGANTGGCTCACAAAGACCACCGCAACTCCCATCTTCCTCGTCCTTCCTCTCATCTCCTTCCAGAAATCATTGTAGTAAGGTCTGCCTCTTGCTTCATTCTTACTCTTGGCACATCCCAGATTTATTAAATTTGTTTATTCAGTGACTTTAGTAAATCCTAGATTTATTGCAAGCCAACATCATTCTGAGATTTACAAGGGCTTAAAATGTTTAGAGGTATTTTTGTCATTTGGTAACATTTAGCTTAAACCTTGTTCAAATCATACTTAAAAACGACTGCTAATCAACCCCTAAATGTTAGATTAAGGTTGTCTTTGGTTGCAGATACGATTTAGTTTGAATAGGATTTAATAAATCATGCAAATCCAGACTTATCAAATCTTGAGATGGTTAATCTTGAAAACTATTTGGTATGTTAATAAGTATTTCTATAATTTAATTGAAAATTTTTAGCTTAGAAAATATCTCTCGTTAGCTATATTGTACTTTTGGCCAAAATGAATTTTTGGGCATTTTTACGCAAATAAAATTAATGTGGGAACATTTGGTTAATCACAGGTGTTATGAGGCTATCATGGTTATTGAGTGGTTGTTTGTAAGTATTCCTATAGCTTAGTATGGGAGTTTACATGTGTATCATCAAATTCCTATGTGTTTGCATATCTAACAATGAGATCGAGAAATTACGGGGTACCGCCGAAATCTTTGATATCAAAATAAAAATATTATCATTTAATATTGTAGTTTGTGTAAATATTCAAACTGTAGCTGATATTTTTAGTCGTTATGTAGAAATTTGGTAGCACGTAGGGTAGAGCTGTTAATTTAGCTCGAACAACGATGATCATTCAGAAATTAATTCAAATTTTGGCTTGTACATAAAATTTAGATCAAAATAAACATGTCGGGCTATGAGCCAAAATTTTGGATAGAATTTCTTTCAAGTCGACATCAGCTCGGCTCGAAATTGTATCGTTTAACATCTTACTGATGTTAANCTGATAATCAAATTGCTGATCATTTGTCAAGATTAGAAAACCTTGAATTATCTGATGCAGACAATGAAATTAGAGACAGTTTTCCTGACGAACAACTTTATAATGTTAGTGAGTGGAAAATACCATGGTATGCTGATATTGTTAATTATATTATAAATGATATTTTGCCACCTATGCTGACATTGTAACAAAAAAGGAAATTCATTCATGATCCTTATATAAACAATTTAAGGATCTGATTATGAGAAGATGTGTACCTTATGAAGAAACTGAACCGATCATTCAAAAATGTCATGATTCTAAATTTGGAGGACATTTTGGGAGCGATAAAACTGCTTATAAAATTTTGCAACCTGGATTTTATTGGCCTACTATATTTAGAGATGTTTATAGATATATAAAATTGATGTCAACGAGTAGGCAATATATCTAAAAGAAATGAAATGCCTCTAAATTTCAAATTTGAAGTTGAGATCTTTGATGATTGGGGATTAGATTTTATGGGACCATTTATTCCTTCATTTGGGAACTTATATATACTATTTGCAGTAGACTACGTCTCTAAGTGGATTGAAGANAAAGGGTTCCTGGTCATTTGATTATGTGGCATCTCGACCAAAAAAGATGAATCACAGGTTTACAGAGTCACGGATCACCGCTAGCAAAACAAAATGGTGGTTCGTGATCTGATCTATCAACGAAGGGCACAAATCGATACTATGTCACATGGAGTGGTCTTCCAACTATACCTAGGCATGATCATGCCCAAGCCTAACATGAGGACATTGAGGAACTTTTGGGCGTAGCCTCGCTCCTCAGGCTAGGTGTGACCACATAGAGGTACTCTTAGGCCTGGTCAAATCTCGCATGGCCACGCCAGGCTAATAAAAAAAAGAAGTTCAACTTTGGTCGGGCTGCACTAGATTTAGGGAAAATGTTCGTGCGAGTCCTATGTGATCCAAAATGAGATCAACATAGAAATTCCATTTTTTTAAATTTTTAATATATTTTTATGAACCTAAAAGACACAAATAAAATTTTGGTTGTGAGTAAAATTCAAGATTTCAAAATTTGGGATGTTCATGAAGATAGAGAGATGCTATGTGGGATGAAGTGGCAAACACTATTAAATAGAAAGCAAAGTTGTACTTGGAGAAACAATGAAAAAGTTTCCATAAGTAAAAAATAGTTGGTGATGGAATAACAATGTGCAATAAAAGGTAAAATATAATAAGTTATGCCATCAAAATGGTTTCATTGTAAGAGCTTAGAGAACTAGGAAAAATATCAAATGGCTCGCAGGGAGTCCAAAAGAATAATTTGTGATTCTAAAAATTCTACTTTTAATGATGTTTTTGATAGATTAGATACTAAGAATGGTGAAAAATATATGTATAAACTAGCCAAACAAAAAGAAAAAAAGGTAAAGATTAACATAAGTAAAGTGTATTAAAGATGAAAATTAGAAAGTGTTTTTCATAGAAAAAGATATTCAACATAGATGGGTAAATTACTATGATAAAATTTTTGATGAAGTTTCTGAAAATACGATCGACCTTAGTGATCTTAATATTGTTAATAATAATAAAACGTTTTATTTTTACCATCGCATTAGTAAAAAAGAAGTTGAGGAGGCTTTAAAGAAAACAAAGGGTGGGAAGTCTGTAGGACCTGATGATTTCCTAATTGAAGTGTGGAAATATTTAGGAGATTTGGGAGTTTCATGGCTTCTTAAACTCTTTAATATTATTTTTAAAACTAAAAAGATGTCTAAGGAGTGAAGGAAGAGTATTTTGGTCCCCATTTTTAAGAATAAAGGGGATGCACAAGAGTGTGCAACTTATAAAGGAATTATGTTGATGTGTCACACTTAAAAATTATGGGCGAGGGTAATTGAACATTGGTTAAGACATATTACAAATATTTCTCATAATTAATTTGGTTTTATGCAGGGCAGGTCTACCATGGAATCTATACATTTATTGAGAGGTTTGATGGAGAAGTTTAGAGATAAAGATGATCTACATTTGATTTTTATTGATTTGGAAAAATCTTACGAAAAAGTTCCAAGATATGTCCTTTGGAGCGTTCTTGAGTAGAAAGGTGTTGATATGACTTATATTCAATTCATTAAAGATATACTAGAGTTGTTACTTGTGCTCAAACTGAAGGGGGATTGGCCAAATATTTTCTTATTTCTGTTGGATTAGATCAGGGTACGACTTTAAGCGTTTATCTTTTTGCTATATTTATGGATGGCCTTACTGAAAATTTACAAGTGGATGTACCTTGGTGTATGCTTTATGCAGATGATATCCTTCTCGTGGATAAGACGAGAGAAAAAGCCCAGGAAAACCTTAAATTATGGAAGTCTAAATTGGAGTCTAAAGGCCATCATTTGAGTAGAACTAAAATTTAATATATGGAATGTAATTTTAGTAGTAGTAGCTCTAGTGACAGAAGTGTAACTTTGGGTGACCAAATTATTAAAAGGTGTGAACGATTTAGATATATTGGCTCTGTTGTTCAAAACAATGGTGATATAGAAGGGGATGTGAATAGTACAATTCAAGTTAGTTGGTTAAACTGAAGGAATTCTTCAGGTTTTTTGTGTGATAGAAAAGTACCGTTTAGACTGAAAGGAAAATTTTATAAGAGGGTGGTAAGACCTGCAATGCTCTATGGTGCTAAATGTTGGCCTTTAAAAGAGAAGTATGATGCTAAGTTAAGTGTTGTCGAGATGAGAATGATTAGGTGGATGAGTGGCTTTACACTTATAGACAAAATGCGAAGTGAATATATCCGGGATAGGGTTGGTGTAGCTCCAGTGACAGACAAAATTATAGAGAGTCGTCTTAGATGGTTTGGTCGCATTAAACGCCGATCAACTGATGATCCGATTAGGAGAGTAGAAGTTTTAAATTTAACTTATGTTAAGAAAGGCAGAGGTAGACCTAGAAAGACTTGGGCTTATTGTATAAAAACTGATCTTATTTTTTTAGAACTAAATGAAAATATGACACTAAATATGATGCAATGGAGAAAAAGGATTCATGAAGCCGAACCCACATAGTGAGATTGAGGCCATTGTTGCTGTTTTTTTTTTTTTTTTGTGAGCNGTGAGATTGAGGCCATTGTTGCTTTTTTTTTTTTTTTTTTGTGAGCTTTAAGTTTCTAGAGGACCTTCTACAGCTAGTGTACTGATACTAATGATTTGAAGTTTTTTGAAGAAACCTTCAATTGATTGTTTCCTATACACCAAACTGATATATATATCAGTCAAAAATTGAGTTGAGTTTATTTTGGAAGACATATCCAACATTTTTCCATTGGTTTTTTCTGATATTGAATTGTCGACAAAAAATGTGACATACAGCTTAATTAGCATCAGTTGTTTCAACCAAAAATTTTTGGGTGAGTAATCCTTTGCAAATTCATCAGAAAAATTTTACGGCTTTTCTAGTCATCAAAATGTGTTTCTTGCCAAGGATAATCTAACACATGAAAATCCATCGTTAATCCTCCAAATACAAAAATTTCTAGCTAAATCGTTGAAACTTTCGATGGATATTTCGACAAAAAATAATCATATTTCATGTACTGAATGAAGAAACTTTCATAAGTTATCTTATATTTACCACCTCCGTGGGAAATGAGTGAATGCAGGTCATCATAAAATTAAGACAACTCCAACCATAAAAGTAATATATCACAGTATACAGTAGCTTTGAGAAATAATACGTTAAAATTATCAGCTCAAAATCATGTTATATTACTATTCATAACATTAAGCACTCCTTAATTTTGGGCCATACCATACAAAATCAAACTTGTCTAAAATCCATCCTTCTGCTATAATTGGTTATAAATTCTCTTTTAAATAAAGGCAGCCTTATACTTTGGCGCAACTTGAAAACATACCCAAGTATCTTGCCTTGCTCCAGAAATTACTAATAAGTTGACAAAGAATTATTGATTAACATCATTATCTCAGACATAGCACAACCAATTAAATTTATGTTGGTTTGGGTATTAGCAACCAGTTCTAAACACTAGCTTTAAAACTTTATCTCATCTCAATATAATTAGCAATATTTACCACCTCTCATCTCGTAATTATGATTTATTCATGTCTTATTATGAATATTTGGACTCCAACATAATAAATAAAAGCAAATTTAAATTGATCATCTCCCACTCCATCCATTTAATGACTCAACTATTGATCAACTTAGCATTCATCATTCTAATAATCAAAACAAAGATCTACAAACACATCGCACAGTTCCTATGTGTTAAAATATCTAATATTTAAATTTATTTTTAAATCTATAACATTTTATTTATGCATGAAAAGATATGTTTTGATTGTTAAAAGTTATTCATGGTGGCATTACTTATTAGATTTGAAATATTTTAGTGTTATAAATATAAAAATTTATATGTAGATGATATACATGTAAATATAAGATAATTTTGTGATATGTATGTAAATGACCTTCATCAATCATCGTTATTTTAAATCTCACCTCGACCTTAGTGAAACAGACTTTTTTTAGATGTGATAATGGGTGAAACTTCCAATACCTAAATGTTACCGCCATCTATCAATTATTAAATTTATCCTTTCAGGAGCATGATATTTAACATTTACGGCATAAAGCTGCTAAACAAAATAAGATGACATCTTACATAGGATTGAATAAAATATCACTAGCGTGCTATATAATTAAAGTAAATCGTTTACATGACAATAAAACACAATCAATTTCATCCATAAGAAAAAAAATGCAAAGAAGGGAAAAAAAATATTATGTCAGGACTCATCACGGAGAGTTACGTGTGGAGTTCAATAAAATTATGCCGTGGAAGTGATTGACCCGATAATACAAGGGAATATTCTTCTCGTGTTATTGTGTGTTATTCTGGTGTTATTGTGTTTTATTCAAATATTATTGATATGTTATTATATCATTATAACACCAGGAATATTCTCAGAACACAACAACACCTGAATAACATATAATAACACCCGAATAACGATGAAGAATATTTCCTTTTGTTATCGGGTCGATCATCTCCACGACATAATTTCATTGGACTCCGCACGTAACTCTACGTGCAGAGTCCAGATGTAATATATTTTCAAAGTATAGAACTAGTCATTAAATATTCGAATGCTTTATGTTGATATAATTAAATATTCGACTGCTTTATGTTGATATAATCTGAAGTNCTTGAATTTTTTTTCTGAAAATCTCACTATGATATTTATCTAAGTCAAACTTATAGTATTTCTGAATTAAAATATTACTACAGTAGATCATAACTCTTATATAGTACTAAAATTACTTGAGGACAAGTAATAGTTATGCTTGGGGGATTTTGACCAAAGTAAAATATGTTGAGATTTTCGTACCTCTTTTATACGGTTTTTAAAGATATTGCACTTTATAGAAAGGTATTTTTGATGTTTTGTTGCAGGAATGATGAATTAAGGTCAATAGAGCAAAAAGATGTAAAAAGGAGCAAATTTGGAGTAAAAAAGACCAAAATGTGGACAATTGCACTAGGGCGTCAACGGCGCCATGGATGTCGCCGACAACGAGATTTTCCCGAGGCTACAGGACAAAATCTCCAGAAGGCCATCGACAGCGCCATCGAGCCTGCCGACGGTGGGATTGATGGTTATGTGTACTTGTACAATGAATAAGGTCGGATTTTGAAGGGGGCATAAGCAACTCTTGGGAAAACTCATCCACATCTTTAAAGAGAAGATTTTGGTCGAAAATAGAGGAGTACTGGAGGTTAGATAGGTTCCATTAGTGTGTAGAGAGCTTGTTAGAGCGTANTAATATGATTATACCAAAAAATAACCAAAATTAGTGTTTTCAATAAAACACTCACAAGTGAGAGAGATCAAAAGTTCAACATCAGTAGCAATCATATTACTCGTATCAAACGCATGAATAAAGCATATCTGCTTTACAATATATCATAACTCATATGCTTAATACAAAAACTCCTGCACCAAGTAAAAATAGATCACCCACTTTTGCTTTTTCCATGGTAGGCATTATCATCAACTTGCCCTTTTGTTGGGAATTCATAATCACTATAGAAGAAGCAGTTATAATCGGCGAAAAAACCGATGACATAATAATGGTAAATAAATTAGATAATTTGCATGTATCGAAAATATCATGTTAATTTTTTATGGCATAACAATCATGAATCAGCTAGAAAATTTATGACGGTGTAGCCACTGACTACCTATCACTTTCCTACAAGAAGTAAATTCCGATGAGTTTTTTAGAGTTACCGGCGTTTTAGACTGTCAGTTCAAGCCTGAATATCAACCGACCGAGAGATTTCATTGGTTATTAACATAGCCATATTTCCTAGAGGAGAAAAGGGACGTCTATCTTTAATAAGTGATGACTTTTAACATCGGTTCTAATGTTGCTATAAATAGATGACTATTATGCCATCTATAAGGCATCGATAAATCACCTTATTATGAACTCGGCATAGAAAAGCCTCATTTCCCTTCCATTGTTGACGCATCCCCGTTTCTCCTGATTTCACCCAAAACCCTCGCTTATCTTCTTCTCGCATCCCTCTTCTGGTTTCACTCGAAACCCTCTGTTATCTCTCTGGCCCCTCTCCCGTTTTTTTTGCTCAAAACCATTGCCTTCTAGGTTGTCAATACGGTTGCCTGCCAAGGCATCTAGCTTGGAAGAGAACAATGGAAGCTTGGCTCACAAAGACCACCGCAACTCCCATCTTCCTCGTCCTTCCTCTCATCTCCTTCCAGAAATCATTGTAGTAAGGTCTGCCTCTTGCTTCATTCTTACTCTTGGCACATCCCAGATTTATTAAATTTGTTTATTCAGTGACTTTAGTAAATCCTAGATTTATTGCAAGCCAACATCATTCTGAGATTTACAAGGGCTTAAGATTTTTAGAGGTTTTTTTGTCATTTGGTAACATTTAGCTTAAATCTTGTATAAATCATACTTAACAACGACTGCTAAACAACCCCTAAATGTTAGATTATGGTTGTCTTTGGTTGCAGATACGATTTAGTTTGAATAGGATTTAATAAATCATGCAAATCCAGACTTATCAAATCTTGAGATGGTTAATCTTGAAAACTATTTGGTATGTTAATAAGTATTTCTATAATTTAATTGAAAATTTTTAGCTTAGAAAATATCTCTCGTTAGCTATATTGTACTTTTGGCCAAAATGAAATTTTGGGCATATTTATGCAAATAAAATTAATGTGGGAACATTTGGTTAATCACAGGTGTTATGAGGCTATCATAGTAATTGAGTGGTTTGTTTGTAAGTATTCCTATAGCTTAGTATGGGAGTTTACATGTGTATCATCAAATTCCTATGTGTTTGCATATCTAACAAAGAGATCGAGAAATTACGGGGTACCGCCGAAATCTTTGTTATCAAAACAAAAATATTATCATTTAATATTGTAGTTTGTGTAAATATTCAAACTGTAGCAGATATTTTTACTCGGTATGTAGAAATTTGGTAGCACGTAGGGTAGGGCTGTTAATTTAGCTCGAACAGCGATGATCACTCAGAAATTAATTCAAATTTTGGCTCGTACATAAAACTTAGATCAAAATAAACATGTCGTGCTATGAGCCAAAATTTTGGATAGAATTTCTTTCAAGTCGACATCAGCTCGGCTTGAAATTGTATCGTTTAACATCTTACTGATGTTAATTTGTCGAACATCATTAAACGATAATCAAATATGAATTAATAGATAGTTGAAATTAATATTTAGTTTATTCGATGCTTTGTTGGATTTAAGCTAAATCCATTAAGAAGTCTCTCTCTAATATTTTATACCACCATAGCTACACCAACCCTCTCTGATATATGTTTTTCATATTTTGTCTCAAGTGTAAAGCCAATCCAAAACCTAAGCATTCTCGTCTCTACAACTTTTAAGTAGATTAGTATCACATCTCTAAATATATTCATAGAATAAAATACTATATATAATAAGAGTGATCACTTCATCATCCAATGTGAAATCTAATTTTTATTCCCAAAAAGACAATTCACTTCGAACATTATGTTCTAATATTTTATAAATATATCACTCAAAGTGAATTTTCCTTTTGGCATTGAAATTAGACTTCCATTAGACGATAAGTGAACAATTTTACATCATGTGAAGTATTTGTTTCTTAGAATATTTTTAGATGTTTCTAGGTAATATACTAAGAGTTTTTGAGATGAGAATGCTTAGGTAGATCAATGACTTTACACTTATATAGAAAATGTGAAAGAAATATACTCATGAAAGGGTTTGTTTAGCTGTAATGATAAACAAGATTTGAGCCAAAATTTAAATTAATGCTCACCAATTATAGATTATCCACAACCCTAACAACACTAGTCTATTAACATTCTAATATCGAGTCAAACTATGCTCGACCTGAAAGAAACTTGATATAAAGTTTTGATTTGTAGCTTGGTTTGTTTATTTTGTTCAACTTTTTATCCTAATTGAAATTAAAATCAATCAATTTTTGATATATTGACATTGTTCGAGTTATCTAAAATGCTAACGCCTTTTAATAAATTGATCATCCTTTATTACAACTCCGCGATTAGATCTACTACTAATGTTAAATGCAATATATTCATTATAATGTATTGATTATTGTCAGGTTTGAAGTTACATATGGATATTCATACACCAAATTTGTGGATGTACAATATAATTTATCTAGATAAAAAAGAGATTACAAAAGAGTTCTTGAACAGTGGTGAGACCTCTATGGTAGCTACATCTCATCTGTCGATTTGCCAATCTAAGGGTAGGTTTCGATGTCCATGTTTGGAACACAGAAATCAAGCACACTTAAAGTCTGACAAAGTGAGATATGATTTATGTCGTTGAGGATTTCAACCTAATTTTTTTTTGGATTTGGACTTCATATGTGGAAGTTAACCCGACACTCTTCATACCTGGAATTTACTCAAGTAGATTTGAAGAAATGATTTTTGATGGAACAAAACATCATTATGTGAGATAAGTGCATTTGGAAGAGGAATCAAATTTCAAAGCTCAAAAGTTTTATAATTTATTGAAAACTACTCAAAGGCCATTGTGGGAGGGTTGCACATCTCATTTTGAGTTATTTCTAGCTCTCAGAAAGTTGAAAATAAAAAAAAGGTTTGACATGCCCTGAATGTGCTTCAATTAGTTTGAATAATTACTGAAAGAGATAAATCCATCGAAAAATTTAGTCCCTGAAGATTAATATAGGATGCAAAAGTTAATCTCCATTTCAGGGATTAGTAGAGAAGATTGATTGCTATGTAAATGGATGTATGTTAAATTACATGACTAGCACGATGGAGACTTAGTGTAGATTTTGTAATTCACTTAGATTCAAACCTCAGAGTAGAAAAAGTAAGAGGCAGAAGGGAGTTTCATTCAAGTGGCTCTATTATCAACTACTTATTCCACATTTTTAGAGGCTATGTAGTTCTATGCATACTGCTCCACAAAAGAGATGGCATCGTAGTAGATCAAAAGAAATGAACCCAATGAGTCATCCGGCAGATGGGGAGGAGTGGAAATTTTTTTATTCTCATATTCCTATTCAACTGTGCTTGGTTTGATTCTGTTCCTAATCATTGAACAAGGGTAAACTGACCATATAATATCATAGAAGTGAAAGTGAACAGAAGGTATGTTAAATTTACACCTTTCACTCTAGCTTGATAGGCAAGTCAAGTTTACTATCTTTGATATCCTCTTTATTGGGAGGTTGTCATATTGATTGAACCTGCAACAACCATTGATATTCATAGTAATATTGAACCTGCTTGTTAAGAAACTAAAATGTCAGATTTATGTTGTCCACTTAATCTTATCAATGAAAAGATCAATCTAGAAAATGTCAGTGGTGAACACAGGGAAATCACTCTTGGTGATGAGTACAACTTTGGTGATCTATCTGAAGAAGAAATTATGACTACATCCCTCATTCACTCATCTGGTGATGCAGAGAAAGATGGGTAAGTTATTTTTGTTGGCATCAATTTTTAATACATGAGTGTAGGGTATCTACATGACTGGATCTGAATGGTTCACTATTCACTCGTAGCATCGCGTAACTCATGACACTCATTTAAGACCTCTTGGTATGTGCCCCCAACATATAATCAAAATCGGTACCGATTCTAGCCTACACAAGAGAATTCACCATGGGGGTGATGCTAGCTCTGACTCAAAACATTTCTGATTTCCATTCTAACTTTTAAGGAGCTTCTCCATCAGTTCAGGATCTTCTATGGCTAATGGTAGTCAAGTGCATTTTGGGAAAATTTGGGTTCATACAAATTTTACCCCCGCAGTGGTTTGAGATGCACTTCGATACCAAAGTCACTAGTTTAAAACCAAGTAATTTTTTTTTTCAATTTACTAGGTTGTATTTTAATGATATGCAACCTTTTATAGCTTTCGGATCGACAAAAACACCTTTACATATTTGCGAGTGAAAATTAGGGTTTTTGGCCACCAGGGCCATTCCAGGCCTTCGAACAACATTTACACCTAATTAGGCACACCCCTGAGGTTCTCTTTAATGTAGGAAGTACATACATTCATCCTTTGATGCTTTCTAGTGGTCTAGGTGTCCATATAAGTGGTCTACGCAATGTCTCAGCAATTAGTTAGAGTCAGACCCGAAATTTACTCTTATATAGGGTCACCCATGGGCGCTTAAGCACCTAAGAGTTGTGCCCAACATTAAAGGGGGTTTCTGTGCACCCCGTAGTTAGTGGATATGTGTCAACATCTAAAGAGTGATCCTCTCTTCCACTAAAAAGAGAAGGTGGCGCTTATGAAACCAAAGCACATAGGCGCCAAGCCTTCACAACCAATCCCCATGATGTTTGGGAGAGCATATGTTCCCCCTATGGCACCTAAGCACCATAAAAATTGCATGAGAAAGTAAGCTAGGTGGATTTTTTCCCATCATTTGGTGCATATGTTCTTAAGAAACCAAATAATGTGTATTTTCAAGTTTGAGCTCTCGAGACTGTCGTTTTTTGTAAGATTTTCTTGGGGTAAGGCAAGATATGCATGGGGGGAGGTCCAAAAACTTCATGATGATGTTTTCTAACCCTTAGAAAATAAATTAGAGGAGAAAAGAGGAAAGATTGGCAATTTTGGAAGGTTATCATGCCAGCCATTTGGAAGGGAATCGGGTGAGAGCAACGAAGAAAGGCTTGAAGCTTTTAGAGAGTTTTCATCTTCCAGAACTTCTCCTTTTTCATTCTTCTTCCTAAAATTCTTCTTCTTCTTCTTCTTCTCTCTTCCTCAAGACATTTAGAGAGCCGTCTCTTGAGGATATTCCCACCGAAACCTCTTGAGAATGAAGTGAAGAGGACTTTAAGGATGAGCACTTAGTGGTACAACCTTCTTTCATTTTAAAAGGAGAGCTTCATCGCACGTTCGTTATTGAGGAACTCAAACAAATTTTGACAATCTCTCAAGTGAAGAGAGCTTCCTCATTACTTTGGGGAAGTACATAAATGATCTTCTCTCCTACTGTTCGGAGAGTTTCATCCAAGATACAAGTTTGGGATGTCGTTGTTGACCACACTTTTGGTTGAGGTTTAGTTTTTTCTCTTTAGTAGCCTAGGGTCTAGCTATAGGACTTTCCTGTTGACTGTTCCTAGAGGACTAGAAAAAAGAACCCTCACTATTAGAAATTCTAAACTCTTTTCGGCTAAACTTGAAGTTTCACATATTGGTCTTGACCTCTAGCACTTAGTAGGTGGGTTAATATGAGGGAGCTCAAGGGGCCTCCCCATAAGACTACTTGGCCTTAGAGCTGACCTTGGGTGTTGGTTCATTCACTTGCACTCACTTTTACTCACTTTCACTTACTTTCACTCATAAACCTAAGCCCAAACTTTGTTGACTTTGACACTTGAGCCTTTGAGAGACTCATGTAGATGGTCCTCTAGACTCATTAGCCCTAGGCTCGAGTTTAGCTAGACCATTACATATAGGACCCACATGGGGATTCCATTGGTCTATGGCTCATATAGGGCGGTTGGCACCCCACTTTCACGAAAATATCCAACTTAGCCTTTTGCCCCCCAAACCCTAAATTGGACCAAAGTTCTCAATTTCACCCAAAATACCCAAATTTGTTCAAAAATTATCTCAAACCATTTGAAACTACTCAAATTGCCCAAAACCACCCAAAGTTGCTAAAATACCCAAAATTTGCCAAAATTACAAAAAATGTCGGTGGCCCAAAATCTCCCAAAACCTCCAAAATAATCTCAAATACCCCTAAAACTAATTTGGACCCCTCAATTGAACTCAATTTGATCAATTTGACCATTTTGACCAACACCCCAAAATTACCTTTAAAGACGCAATTATTCCAATTCACCCCAAATGTCCCTCAATTTCCACCCAATTTTCCCCAATTTCAATTCTAAACTCAAATTCATCATGCCTATGATCATTTAAAACTAAATCCAAGCTTAATTGACCCATGCTTTAAGCTCAATTTTGATCCAAACCAAAACCCCCAATTTTGAACATATGACCCAATCTCACCTAATTGAACCCCATAGTCCACTCAATTGCCTCAATTTGGATCCTAAACATTTCCTAACATTCCTAATAATGAAATTGAGCCCTCAATTGACCTTGATAAAGCCCCAATTCCACTCAATTTCAACCCAAATTCAAAATCCCTAAATTGACCCAATTTAGCTACATGCCCAAATTCCACTAAATTGAATGCCCAAACCCTAAAATTGACACCCAATTGATGTTGAAAACTCTTCATGATATTCCCCTAGACCATTTTAAACCATCAATTTTGACTTAAGCCAACTCTAACCCAACCTAAGCCCAAGTCTAACCCAACACCCTAAATTGACCACATGCCTAAAATCCTCCAAGTTGAACCTCTATCAAATCAAAATCACTTGAAAACTTTTTTAAACCATTCATGACAATCATACAAACTAAATTTATTAATCAATTGGGTTCAATGCCATGGCTAGCCTAACCCAAACCCAACTTCAAGCCAATTTGACCCAAATTGAACCCATTCACCAAAATTGACCTAGACATGTCCAAATGACCAAATTAATGATACCACAACCACTAGATGGACCCTAGTGACCAGACTAAACCCACTTAGCCCACCCTAGGTGAGACATGGACCAAAGGTCCCCTAAATATAGGGATTTGTTTCCTAAATTGCTTAAGCCAAAGAGATCTTTGCCAAAGCTCATCACCAGTACAAATTAATTGTTGTGATAGATTCCCCTGAGGTTTTTGAGCCACCTGAGCACCTTCCATGCCATGGCCAGCCGCCCTAGTTGACGAAGGAGCAAAAATCGAGAGCCCCCATGCTTAAACCCAAACCCAATTGCACTCACCTTAGCTGGCCATTTACAATTGGATTTAGCATTTTGAAGCCCTCCACATAAGCACTTAATCAAACCCAAATTGAAACCCTGAGCTCCACCCTAAGCCCCTCTATTTAAACCACCTTCTCCGTGGCCAAAAGCGAGCCAACCAAAATCCTAGGAGAAACTATGCCAAAATCTCACCAGAGACTCTCCAAGAATTCCAAAGCTCAAGCCAACCATCTTCATCCTCATGTTCTCTATGTGAGAATTCAATTCTAAGCTCAAAATGAGGCCGAAACCAGGAAATTCCTCTCCACAACTCTACAGTGAACCAAAATCCAATTAACTATGCACACACATCCCTATAGTGAGAGGAGTTGATTCCACACAAAAGCTCTCTCTCAAACAGGCCCTAGCATAGCTTTAGACCAACACCTGAAATCAAGTTTGATCGAAAACATAGCTAGACAATTCACTAGGGCTTGAGACTTTGTCTGGAGGTTCATTGAACCCAATCGAAGCTACCGCAACCATCTTATTGAGGCTTCTTGATTTGTTACTGCTTATATGCAAAAGTATAACAATATCTTTGATGATATTTTTCACTTATGTTTCCTTACTTTACAACAAAACCAAAAACTTGATCCTGGAGAAAATAAAAATTTAACTTTTTAATTGATATATATTAAGATACTACGCAAGTATACGTATCGTTATCTAGTAATATAGGACTTTTTTTATTAAGACTTGAATATGAAACCCACAGGAAAATTAGCAATATGCACTATTGAACAATAACTTTCTATTTTAATAAGACAATTACTTAAACTATAGATATTTTTATAGTAATTAAAATACAATTTTTTTTTGTATTTTGACAAAATAGTAACAACTTATAAAGAAAACTTGAGTTTATGTAAAAGAAAGTACTTAATATGAAAATATACTTCTCATTATCATGAATCAGTAATAAGTATAGGATTTCTGTTGTAAATATATGCAAATTGTGGCCAAATAGGAGCAATAATATTCTTTACCCTTACTAGAGATGCTATAAAGAACATTGGTTAATCTATAGTGAATCAGTAATAAGTATAGGAATTCTGTTGTGAAAGTATGCAAATTGTGTTGTGCCAAATAAAAAACATTCTTTACCCTTACTAGAGTTGCTATAAAGAACATTGGCTAATTTAAAGTTTGAATAGTTCTGAAGATCGGCTAGGCAGAACCCTTACTAGAGATGATATAAAGAACATTGGCTAATTTAAAGTTTGAATAGTTCTGAAGACAGGCTAGGCCCTTACTAGAGATGAAGAACATTGGCTAATTTAAAGTTTGAATAGTTCTGAAGACCAGCTAGGCAGGGAAGATACCAACTCTCACTCTAGAGTTTCCTCGATTCCCTCCACCTGGGGCTAACATCTCGTATCAGAATCTAAAACAATAAACTAATTTTGGTGCTTTGTCCTGTCACTTCAAAATCCTCTAACTCTACACCCTTCAAAGATTATTTCCTTATTTATTTGCACTAAATCGTATGAATTGCATTCTCATTCATATAACCTCATGTGATTCTTTCCAATTCTTGGCCAAGACAATACCAACCCAATTCTTACATGTTCTCTCAACAATATTTAACATTTGGATAGGTCAAATCAAGAAGTAAATGAAGTGCATGGAATCAAATCATCACAACTTCTTCCAACATTAAAGATTAATATACTCCATAACTTCCATCCAACACTTTGATTACTTATCATTTTAAGGATAAAGATAAATAAAAATACTCATAATCTATGGAGAAAACAAAACCACACTTTAGTTTAAAAGTAGAAATCATTGTCAAGCCAACAAGTAGTCTCGATTAAAACTAAAAGTAGTTTAAAAATAAAAGATAAAAATTATCGCAAATCCTCCACCAAACTCTTAAAGTTTATTTGAATCACTTCTCTTTTATAACACTCTTGACTCTCACAAAAAAAACTAAATACAAAAGGGATAAAGTAAATTTGTGGTGACTGAAAATCTCTTCAAAATTTTCTCTCTAAGCTCCTCCTTTTAGCACTTTTCAGGACCTTCAAGCACACTTCAAACAGTCTCAACTTCCTTCTTTTATAAATCTCCACGAGGTGCCTTTGTAACTCTTCAAAATGTGTCTAAATTTGATGAATTCTCCAAAGGATGCCTCCTTTCACAAGTCTTCTAACCATATTTTCATTTCTAGTGATTGTAACCACCCTCTTTAGCCAATAGGTGCCTCAAATGCCCCTTCAAAATTTGACAAAATGAAGTGAACCGCCACATAATTGTCTCTGGAGCTTAAGCACGGGGCCTCTGGCGCTTAGGCCCGGCCTTCTCTGTTATATCGGCGCTTAAGCGTCGGATCTGACGCTTAGGCGCCAAAACACTTTTGCACAATTTTCACATTTTTACTCCAAATTTGATCCTTTTTCACTATTTTTAGCATTTTTCAACTTGTTTACTTGTACCTAAAAGAAAAACACACAAATACATTCCATTAAAGTACAATATCTAAAAAATAGGTATAAAAATATGTCTAAAGATATTATATATTTTAGGTGTATCAAAATCCCCTAAACTTAAAATGTTACTCGTCCTCAAGTGACACTTCAATCTTTAAAAACTAAATAAGTATGATATATATATGAGTTTCTTTAGGAGTTACTAAAATTTAGATTTAGAAATATAGTAGTCCAATTTAGAAAAAATATTTATTAAATGAGACCAACTTAAAGTTTAGAAATTTTTAATGATAAGAAATATGAAAATATGAGTTCCTATCTAATTCAGAAATATTGTAGATTTTCCAAATTTAGAACTTAGTCCATTTATTATCTCCATTTAAAAATTTTTGTTAAAAATAATTTTATTTAACATATTATATCCCTAAGCTTAAGAGTTTCTCAAGTCTTATACTTTAAAAAAATCAAATGTGGACCAATTTTTGATTAAGCACTAATCCTCAAGTTTCTCCTCCCTTCCCTTTTTTTTTCTTTTTCTCTTTTTTTCTTTTTCTTTTTTTTTTCTTTCTCTCTCTTTTTTTATTTTTTTTTCTTTTTCAGGCAACGATTACTATATCTGGATAGACCTTTAATGGTTTTGAATTCCACTTCTCCTTTCTTAAAGCAAAGTCCTGATATAAATCTTTTACTTAAAAATATAATAATAGTTTTAAAAATTAATTTTAATATAAGAAATTTATGTATTAAAAATAAAAGTCTAAATTTCTAAATTTTTCAAAACTATAATTTTTCGTATTAAAGATAGTTACACTATATTTAGCATTTTCTACAATAAAAATTTTTAACTGAAAGTTTTTCTTCATTACTCTGAATTTTAGCTAAATTTTCTTACTCATTTCTATAATCAAATTTTACTTCCCTAATATAACTTAATATACATGATCATTTTTATTTTCAAATCAAATTCACTTGTAGCACATTTGAGAACAAATAAAATTCAAGTTTTGAAAATATTTTTCATCCTCCCAAATTTAAATTTTTAACAAGACTAAATAGTTTAGCAGCATATATATATATAAGCAGGAATGAAAATTAAAATAACATGCTTACAAGAATTTTTATACCCTAATTTTACAAGTATAAAACTAAAAAGAGGAGTAAAATTAATTTTTAATCAACTTTTTATCATTTTCATTTTTATTCAACGTGTGGAGATTCAATAGACTTCTAAGTAGTGGGTACAAACATAAAAACAAACTAACACGCTAACTTTGATTTCCAGTCTCAACATAAAAGCAAACACACGAACAAGATGAAAGAAAAATACATGGTAGCAGTTTTCTGAGTTTAAGATTTAAAATTAAAGTTAGCAAGATTTTCAACTTTTCAAAAGATATAGAATAAAGTTAAATCCTTAACTAACTAACACAGTACTTTAACACACAACAATAATCACTACTCTAGAATTTTAAACCAAATTACCAACAAACACAAACAAGACAATAACAATCAAACAAAAGTCCAACACATCACATAGTCTAAACAGGTACTCAAATGTAAATGTAGCAAGTCTAAACTACATAGTCCATCACATATTACAAATATAAAAATAACTAACTTAGTCCTCCTCCTCCTCATCAGAATCACTGCTATTCCAAACATGTGTAGACTCATAATCAGGGTACTGGGATATGAAGGAAATTCCACTTCTTGGTTAACCTTAATGAGGCTCTCCAAAGATGAATGAAATTTCTCCTCATAATCACTTTTTCCTTCTATTATATCCATCAATATGATCTACAAAGCTTTCTAAATTTCGTACCTTATTTGCGCTATGATTGATATTGTCCATCATCCTTTGCAATAATTTATTTTGAGTTTCAGTAGACTCACCTCTAGAAGTAGAAGCTCGTAAGGTAGATGGTTTAGATGTAGAAGCAGCAGAGGTAGAAACAGTAGACATTGTCATTCCATAACTCTTTGAAACTCCTCCTCTCTAGCCAAAAATAGAATGCTCTGAATACGACTTCACATTAAAACTTGTAATTGGCTTTAGAGGCAACAGTACTTCCTCCCAACTATCATATCTCAATCCAACCTGCTCACACAAGGAAAATATCAAGGAAGCAAATCCCATACCTGCAGTAGTAACGACAGTGACAGAACTGATGATAGCTGATATATCAAAGCTCCAATATTGATGAGTTTGCCTTTCTGAATACAATAGTTCAATGTTGCTCTCTCTCTGGTAACTTTACTGAGATGATTTGTCAGTAATAGACGAGCTGAAATAAAGTAGTGCCACGCCTTCAAAGGTGCACTTAACTTTGAGGTAGAAAACTTGAGCTTCTCTCATTTATAATCTTCCAGAGTCCTCTTCCAATAGTCAAATAAGAAATAATCTTGTCCAGTTCCGTCTCAGTAGGACTATAGTTTGCATAAAAACATAAAGTGAGTGGAATCCAAATCTTGTTAACTTCTATAAAAAATAATCTCAAGTCTAATCTACTAAAGTTAACTTCAATAAGTATAAGCTACACTTTTTATGCAATTTCCATAGATTTTTCCTCACTTTTCACCATGAATAGTGATTTTTGGGTTTCTCCAAATGTACTCAAAATACATGGTGAAAATCCAAAATTTTTACATAGAAGTGAAGCTCTTACCTCAAGAAATACAAATCTAGCAAATTTGTTTCAATCCCACCAAGAAATCTCCACGAAATGGCTTGCCCAAGACTTCCAAATCGCAAACTTGAGAGGTTGAAGGTGACGGTGAGAGTAAAAATGAAAAGTTTTGGGATTATTTTTCACTTTTAACCATTCACAAACAAATTTTCGTGAACCGTCGCTTAAGCCCAGATTAGTGGCGCTTAGGCACCTACCTCTCGGGTTAAATCGCACTTAAGCACGAGAATGTCGCGCTTAGGCACAAGTGTACTATTTTTGATATTTTTGAACTTAAGTAAAATGCACTAAAAGTCTAAGTATACCACCCCTACATGGTCTCATAACACTTAAATGACTATTTTTCTCTCCTTTAACTCTCCGCTCTCTCAAAATTCTCCAATAAAAATAATTCGATTCGAGGCTAAAAACAACACAAATTTTCACAAAAAAAACATATACATTCATTCAGAAACTCGTATAAGTACATATAACACCTAATTCTCACTCCAAATAGTCTTAGATGAGAAAATCTTCTAAATACAAACACTAAACAAACTAACATAAACTTCAAAAATAGTATTTAACACTTAACACATTAAACAAGAACTCCTAACAAAAAAAGTTTAACACTGAACTTAAATCCATTCTTCATTTTTTGGGACAAATTTCGGTCTCTCATTAGTCTATCATTGAGCATTTGGAATATAAAGTTGATAAAACGGACGGTGATGACGAGCTCTGGTACTATCTTCTTCAATCTATTTCTGCTTAAGATACATCTCCTTATCCGCTTCCTCTATATAACTAATATGGCTAAATTGCATTTTCAATTGGCAACCAATATGCTCTAGATGTGCATGAATCTCAATTACCTTTGTCTCAAGTAAACCCATGCTAGTCTCAATTTTGTTGATCTTTTCCGATATTCCTTCAATACTAACCGCTAAGAAACTGTTGTATATCTGTTGTGCACTTTGACTAATGAATCTCTTCCTTCTTCTTCATATCCATCTCCCATGAAGACATCTTCTCAAAATCTTTCTTTCTCTTAGACTTTTAGGGCTAAAAATGATCTGAGGTGAAATTCCTTCACAAAACTCTTCTATTTATAGGCCTAAATCCCACAAGTAACTTCTAAGCACGTCCTAGAACTGCCCTGACACATTTTAGTCAACCAATTAGAAATTAAACTGTCTAGAATCTGAATTTTGTACATGTTTTTTAATCCTACGTTTAAGCGCCAGTGCTGAATTTTGCACTAGTCAACTTAATGTTCAAATTCTCATTTTAGCATGTCTAGATTACTAAAAAAGTCTTAAAATCAATACTATCACATAATTGACTCAAAAAATACTACCCCAAATTTTTTTAATCACACACAAACATCAATCAAAGCAAAACACACTGATAACTATGGGTTTCCTCCCATAAAGCACTTGGCTTAACGTCGTCAGCCTGACATAACTAGTGCTTATTCTAATTAACCCAACATCATTCAATCGTTAAATTTATGTTGAACCCCTACTAAATAAGGTTTCAGTCTGTGACCACCCACTTTAAATACTTTCTCAGTTTTAGAATCTTTGATACCTAAGGTTTCAGTCTATGACCATTCACTTTAAATACTTTCTCAGTTTTAGGATCTTTGATATCCACAGCTCCATAAGGATAAAATTTCATCACAACAAATGGGCCCATCCACCTGGACTTAAGTTTGCCTGGAAATAATCTTAACCTTGCATTATATAGAAATGCTCATTGCCTTGGCTGAAAATTTTTAATAAGAATCGTTCAATCATGTCATATCTTTATCTTTTCTTTGTAAATCTTAGCACTCTCGTAAGATTCATTCATTATCTCTTCAAGCTCATTTAATTGCAATCTTTTCTCACCATCATAATTTAAAATATAATTGAACTCTTTAATCACCCAATATGTTTTATGCTGAAGTTCAGCTGGTAAGTGACAAGCTTTCCCATATATTAGCCTATATGGGGACATTTCTGTAGGTGTTCTGTATGCCGTCCTATAAGCCCACAAAGCATAGTCAAGTTTGACTGACCAATCCATTTTTGTTGGATTTACATATTTTTCGCTATAAGCCCACAAAGCATAGTCAAGTTTGACTGACCAATCCATTTTTGTTGGATTCACAGAATTTTCCATAATTCTTTTAATTTCCCGATTAGATAATTCAGCCAAACCACTTATCTGAGGATGATAAGTAGTAGCAATTCTATGGTTTATATGATATTTCTTAAATAATTTCTCCATTATGACATTTCTAAAATGACTTCCCCCATCAATTATGATAACTCTCGGCATCTCAACTCAACAAAATATGTTCATTTTAAAAAATTTTACAACACTTTGAGCATCACATCGAGGTAAAGCAACAGCTTCTATCCATTTGGATACATAATTTACTACTAACAGTATGTATAAATTTTCTAAAGATGGTATAAATGGTCCCATAAAATCTAATCCCCAAACATATGTATAAATTTTCTCCCATAAATTAATCCAAACATCAAATATTTCAACTTCTAGCATATAATTGAGGGGCATCTCATTTCTCCTAGAAATATTGCCTACATATTTCAACTTCTAGCATATAATTGAGGGGCATCTCATTTCTTCTAGAAATATTGCATACTCGTTGACATTTATCACAAGTTTTAATATAAGCATTAAAATCTCTAAAAATAGTGGGCCAATAGAATCCAGATTGTAAAATTTTGTATGTTGTTTTATCAACTCCAAAATGTCCTCCAAAATCAGAATTATGATATTTTTGGATAATTTCATAATTTTTTTCTAAAGGTACACATCTTTGAATAATCAGATCATTTCCTTATTTATATAAAAAAGGGTCATCCCAAAAATAATTCATAGCTTCAGAAATAAATTTCTTTTTTTGTTTGTATGTCATTCCATAGGGTATAATATCACTAACAAGAAAGTTCACAGTGTAGGCATACCACAAAACATGCCACTCATTAATATTGAACAGTTTTTCATTTGAAAATGGTCATTAATTTCTTTTTCAAAACAAAGTGGTTTTTCTAACTCAAGTCTGGACAAATGATCAGCAATTTGATTTTCAGTTCCCTTCCGATCTACAATTTCAAAGTCAAAATTCTTGCTAAAGAAGAATCCATCTTATAAGTCTAGGTTTAGCATCCTTTTTTTTCATTAAATACTTAATAGCAGAATGATCCGTATGCACTACACAATGAGTCCTAATTAAATATGATCTAAGTTTATCAAAGGCATATACAATTGCTAATAACTCTTTTTTAATTGGTGTGTAATTAATTTGAGTTTCATTAAGATTTTTACTAGCATAGTAAATTACTTTAAAAAATTTATCCTATATTTGTCCTGAAACAGCTCCAATAGGACAATCACTATCATCACACATCAGTTTAAAAGGTTTTCTCTAATTTGGTGAAACTATAATTGGTGCAGTGACTAATTTTTCTTTTAATAACTTAAAAGCTTTTAGGCACTCTTCATCAAAATTCAAAATTGTATCTTCCTCCAGTAAATGACATAAAGACTTAGAAATTTTTGAAAAGTCTTTAACATATCGTCTGTAAAATTCAACATGTCCTAAAAAACTCCTAATTTCCCTTACATTTGTTGGATAAGATAAATTAGTGATAACTTAAATTTCAGCAGAATCTACTTTCATACCATTTTTTGATATTTTATGTCCTAATATAATTCCTTCTACTACCATGAATTGACATTTTTCTTAATTAAGGACTAAATTTGTTTCTTCATAGTGCTCAAGAACTTTTGATAAATTTTCTAAACATGAGTCAAATGAAGTTCCAAACACTAAAAAAAACATCCATAAATACTTCAATTCCTTTTTCAATTAAATCACAAAAAATTACCATCATACACCTTTGAAATGTAGTAGGGGCATTAAAAAAGCCAAAGGGCATTCTTCTAAAAGAAAATGTACCATACGGACTGGTAAAAGTTGTTTTCTCTTGATCCTCAAAAGTTATTTGTATTTGGTGATAACCAGTATATCTATCCATAAAATAAAAGTATTTATGCCCAGCTAGTCTATCCAGCATTTGATCTTGAAAGGGAAATGGAAAATGATCTTTCCTAGTGGCAAGAATTAACTTTTATAATCAATGCATATTTGCCACCCTGTGACTTGTCTAGTAGGTATTAACTCATTATGTTCATTCACAATCACAGTTACTCCTCCTTTCTTAAGAACACATTGAATTGGACTAACTCATGCACTATCTGAAATAGGGTAGATAACTCCAGCATCTAACCACTTTAAAATTTCTTTCTTTACTACTTCTTTCATTACATGATTCAATCTCCTTTGAGGATCAGCCCTGGGTTTGTAGTTCACTTCCATATGAATTTTATGCATACAAATTGAAGGATTGATTTCTTTAATATCAGCTATTGTCCATCCAAAGGCTCTCCTAAAAAGGCATATTTTAAATGATTAGGAAGTAATTTCAACTCAAGTTCTGGAGGTTTTTCGATTGATGGACAAAATGATTTATCTTTTTCTATCATGTAAAAAATTTCAAAACTTTCTCGAACATAGTTTGAATCTTCCATAAAAAGATCTTCACATTGATCTACATTATCTTCTTGCTCGTGTTCCAAATCTTTTACTTCAGATTTTTCTTCATAATTAATTTTAAAATGACATTCACTCAGATATCTTATAACATCCATTCTATAACATTCTTCATCTTTACCTTTTGCAGGATATTTCATTAATCTTGAAATGTTAAAAGTAACAGTTTGATCTTTGACACACATTGTTAATTCCCCTTTCTTCACATCTATCATTGCTCTTTCTATGGCTAGGAAAGGTCTCCTTAAAATGATACGTATCTCTTTATCTTCCACCATATCTAGCACAATGAAATCAACAAGAAATATAAATTGATCCACTTTCACTAGGACATCTTCTATAACTCTGTTAGGGTACATTATTGAACGATCTGCTAACTGCAGGATTACAGTAGTGGGGGTTATTTCTCCTTATCTCAATCTTTTAAATATTGATAATGACATAAGGTTAATGCTTGTACCTGAATCACATAAAGCTTTTTATAAAATATATCTCTTATCGCACATAGAACTGTAAAGCTACCATTGCACTGCACTCCCCACTAAGTGCAACAGTCTCATTATCTTCAAACTTTCTTTGCCCTCCCTCATATTTGACTTGAGCTAGTAGGACATAAAAAATATATGCATTTTTAGACTCATATTTTATACTTATTTTTGGTGATATTGCACCTTAATGGAAGGTATTTTGAAGTTTTCTTACAGGTTGTTGATTTTCAGGACTTAAAGCATAAATGAAGCAACAAGGATGGAATTTGGAGTCAAAATAACGTTTTTCTTAATAAGTACTCAATGTCGGCTGACATCGACTTTATATATGCTTAAAAATACAAGTATTTAATATTATTGCTAGACGATTTAATTCCTCAACAACAACACTAAAAAAATTAATAACAGTTATAGATTCGATAAAGATGTATATATAAAATATTTAATAATGGTAAAATCATATATATATATATATGATTATAAAGATGTATAGATATAATATTCAATAATGTTAAAGTCAAACTTATCAATGCAAGTATACGTATCGCTCAAGTAATATAGGGCTCTAATGGAGTCCTAGATATTGATCCCACTGGGAGTAATATTAGAACTACGAACTAAGATTTTTAATCGCAACAATGGAATTCAAATTGTAGAACTACAAACTAAGATTTTAGAAAAAGCAATACTTAATCGCAACAATGGAATTCAATTTGCTTATGACTACAAACTAAGATTTTAGAAAAGCAATACTTAATCACAACAATATAATTCAAATTGCTTATCTATGAACTAAGATTTTAGAAAATCAACACTTAATCACAACAATATAATTCAAATTGCTTATCTGTCATCTAATAGACAATTGAAATAAATATATAATTTTAATAACTCTTAAATAACTAATTATACTAATAAAGTTTCTAATGAGAAAAAACTAATAAAAAACTAAAGATAGAAAGTAGGGTTTAATTTGTGATATTCAATATATAAGAAAGAATCCTTCTCCTTGTCAAGAAATTATAGTGAATGGATAAAGTGAATTAGTTCAAATTATATTGCATGGATAAAGTGAATTAGTTCAATTTAGATTGTGTCAAATAGGAGCATACCTATTCTTTACCAAATTATAGTGAATGGATAAAATGAATTAGTTCAAATTATATTGTGCTAAATAGGAGCATACCTATTCTTTACCCTTTGGTCCAGACATAAAGAACATTGACTAATCCTACTCTCCTTGTCAAGAAATTACAGTGAATGGATAAAATGAATTAGTTCAATTTATATTGTGCCAAGTAGGAGCATACATATTCTTTACCCTTTGGTCCAGGCATAAAGAACATTGACTAATCCTATGCATGGGAGCATACCTATTCTTTACCCTTTGGTCCAGGCATAAAGAACATTGACTAATCCTATGCTTAATTCCTATTCTTTACCCTTTGGTCCAGGCATAAAGAACATTGACTAATCCTATGCTTGGTTATTAATTCTGTCTATTCTTTACCCTTTGGTCTAGGCATAAAGAACATTGACTAATCCTATGCTTGGTTACTGAATCTACTGCTAGGCTGGGAGGATACCGGCTCTCACTTCGGAGTTCCCCCGTTCCCCTCACCTGAGGGCTAACATCTACACTTCAACCAAACGATAGGACTGAATTGGGGATTTTAGTCTGTCACTCTAAAATCTCCAATTCTATGCCCAAAAATTTTATTCCCTATTTATTTGCACCCAACTTCCAAGGGCTTTGACCTCCCTGAATCATGGATGTAATCTTCACTTTAGTTGTAAAACACAACATATTTTAACAAATCAATTGGCCAGATTGAAAGTAAATTAAGATCGAAGTGAAAAGATCATAACATATTCTTTAACATTTTTAAGGCTCAACCAATTCAAATCACCATTTCACAAATCTCAATACAATGAGAAAGACAGAGAAAACTACTCAGAACTCATGGGGAAGACACAACAAATCTCGAGATAAGGAGAAAGACAGAGAAAACTACTCAGAACTCATGGGGAAAGCACAAAAAAAATTCATATATAAAAGCAAAGTCATACAAACTACAACAAGTAAATAACACTTATCTCTAACTTCTCCCCAAGGAAACTCCTCAAAGTTCCTCTGAATCTCTTCTTTTCTTTACAGCACACAAAACTCCTCTTCGAAGCAGCAAGGAGGAAGAAATCTCTCACTTTCCCTCCACTCTTACAATCTCTCAAAGAATTCCTCACAATCTAACCCTAAAGTAAACTCTCTACACACTACTGGGGCTCTTGAACGTTGTTCTAACCTTTCAACTCCTCAAACTTTAGAGCCTCCCTAAGCAAACTCCTCGAAGTTCCAAATTCGCTCATTTTTTCATCTTTTTGCTCCAATGACCATAACTCATCATACCTTTAAAGTGTAATATCATCAAAAAATAGTGTAAAATAGGTATGAAAATCTCAACATATTTTCCTTTGGTCACCGGTCGAGCCAAGGACAACGCCGACGACGCAGAACAACAAAATAGCTGAAATTTTTACTCAGCGCCGACGGCTCCAGAACAAGCGCTAACGGCGCCGACAACGCTATAACTAGCGCTAACGGCGCCGAAGGCGTTTCAGCCCCCATTTCTAGAAGGTTCAATGAATTTGGACAATTTTTTAAGAGATTTTGGAGGCACCTCTTCGAGAGCCGACCCTGGGCTTTATATGAGGCCAAAATTCATCAAGAAAGTGACTCCTTTTCGCTACAAGGCATTCCTCCACGCTCCATTTTTTCCATTTTTCATAATCCATCTTCATTTCACCACCATATTGGACTCCATTAGTGTTTTTTTATATAGTTTAGAGTTTGTGTGGTGTGATTTAGTTTGAAACTTTCTATAAGAGTGTTGGAGCATGAGAAAAGTGAGAGATATTTTTTTCCTGCATTTCTAAGGAAAGACTACAAGGGATTTACTTTAAGAAAGAGTTTCAGATAAGTTTTGTTTGTTTATTAGTGTTGTATGGACTTTCTTTTATATATGAAATTTTTGTTTTTTTCTTTCTCATGAAATCTGAGTAGTTCACTCTATCTTTCTCCCTACTCTGAGATATGGTGAAATGAAGAGATAATATGATGTGCCAATATTAAAATATAAAATAAATTGTGATGATTTTTTAACTCTGAACTTAATTTACATTTTTATTTGGCCAATTGAATTGTTAAAATATGTTGTAAAATATATGCTCTGGGAAATGAAGTATGAGTTCTACAACAGAGTGAGGATCACATTTGATTTCATAAAGGAGAAATTTGTTCATGAAATTAAGTGCAAATAAATAGGGAAATATTCTTTGTTTGATGTAGAATTGGAGAATCTTTAGGGTGACAGACTAAAATCCCCAATTCGGTCTTAGTGTTTAAAAACTATAGCGAGAGTTAGCTCTCAGGTGAAGGGAAGTGGGAGCTCTAGAGTGGGAGCCAACATCCTCCTCGCCTAGCCACAGATTTAGGAACTAAACCTAGGATTAGCCAATGATTTTCTATGCATTGTATCAGGGTCAAGAATTATAATTGCTCTTATTTGGCACAATACATATTATAAACATTTATCTCATCTCATTTCACCAGAACCTCACTGTAGTGGGAATGATCCTTTTTCACATAATAAATCTTCATTACATAAACATATTTAGTAGAACTTTTCATTTCTATTTTGCTAATAGTTAAGTACTTTAGTCTTGATAACATCTCAACATTCAAAATTAGTGGCAGTGATTTCGTTTGATTTTCTGTAAATTTTCTAGTAAAACTTATATTTGCCAATTTACTCCTTCCCTGTGGGATCGATATTTGGGGCTTAAATAGAAAGTCCTTTATTACTTAATTATGATATTTATACTTGGGTAGAATCTCATTATTAATTGCCTATAATTATATATATTTTACATAACTTACTTTTCATATAAGGATCAAGTTTTTGGCGCTGTAGTGGTGTCAACTTCAGAAATCCTTACATATAAAAATCAGGACCAAGTTTTTGGCGTCATTACGTGGGGAAGGTAACAGTTAAATTTAGGTAAATTAAATAGTTTTGATAAATTAGGAAATTTAGTGATAATATATATACTATAAAAATATATAAAAATATATAAAAAATAAAAAATCCAAAAAAAAAGAATTTTACTTTACTTACTTTATTTGCTTATGTGAAATATTAGATTTGAAGACTTCACACCTAATGATTCAGAGTTAGAACGTACTATTAGAAAAATTTAAAAACAACAAAGAGAAACTAAAATTTTAAAAGAAATGGCAAATAACTTAGAAAATTTAATAAATGAGAATCGACAAAGACCTTTAAAAGGTTATATGAATCCGACAGCAGATGAACTTCATTTAACTATTCAAAATCCTGATGTTGCTGCTAATTCATTTGAGCTTAAACCTGTTATTATCCAAATGATACAAAATAATCAGTTTGGAGGATCACTTACTGAAGATTCTAACTTACATCTTGCTAGTTTTCTTGAGATTTATGCTACATTTAAATATGATGGAGTGTCTAATGATGTTGTTAGACTTAGTCTTTTTCCTTTTCATTAAGGGATAAGCCAAGACTTGGTTAAATTCATTAGCACCTGGATCTATTAGAACTTGGGGAGAACTATCAGAAAAAGTCTTGGCTAAATATTTTACACACTTGAAAACCGCTAAGCTTAGAAATGATATTACATCTTTTTATCAGTTTGAAGGGGAATCAATATATGAAGCCTGAGAAAGATTTAAAGATCTTCTTAGAAAATGTCCACACCATGTTTTGCCAGATTGGTTAATAATTCAAACCTTTTACAGTGGATTAGTAGGATCATTAAGATATATTATAGATGATGTTGTAGATGGATCATTAATGTCAAAACCTTTTGATGAAGCATATTCTTTAATTGAAGAAATGGCTATTAATAATTTTTAATGGCCCTCTGAAAGGTTAAATCCTAAAAGAGTAGCCAATATTCATGATTCTGATGCAATGTCTATTTTGACATCTCAAATTGCTGCTATTTCTAAAAAGATTGATCAAATAGGAGTGAACTATTCTCAAATACCCCCAGTATTAGAGAAAAATTCACTAAGACAAATTATTGATACTCAACCATCTTATGAAACTTTAAATGCTATAAATAATTGAAATAACAATTCTTATTCTAACTATTTTAATCCTGGATGGAAAAATCACCTTAATTTTAGCTGGAATAATTATAACAATCTGGTGAATCCATCCGAAAATCTGAACAATTAAGGAAATCCTAGATTTTTACCATATTATCCTCCAGGATTTAACTCCAATCCTAACCTACAAGTTAAGGAAATGAAGTTGACGATGGAAGAAGAGATTTTGAATGTGGGAAATCAAATACAAAATCAAGGGGCTGTCATTAGAAATATTGAAAATCAATTACAATATATTGCTACTCCACTTAGTAACAGACCTTGAATTCTTTTGAGTACTGTAGAAGTTAATCCAAAAGATCAAAATAAAGAGCAAATTAAAGCTATTCAATTACGAAGTGAAAAAGAAGTTAAAATAAGGATTCAAAGAGAAAACTGAAGTTGATGAAGAGAATGAAGAAATGAAAAATGATCAACATGAAAATGAACAAACACAGGTTCCTTTAGAAAAACCATTACCTCCGTTTCCTTAAAGACTGAAGCAGAAAAAATAAAGATAAACAATTTACAATTTTTTTTTGAAATCCTTAAAAAATTAACGATAAATATTCCTTTTGTTGAAGCTTTAGAACAAATGTCAAGTTATGTGAAATTTATGATGGATGTACTAAATAAGAAAATGAAGTTTACAGATCATGATATCGTTGTACTTAGTGAAGAGTGTAGCGTTATTATTCAAAAAAAGCTTCCTGAAAAATTAAAAGATCCTTGTAGTTTTACTATACCTTGTGCAATTGGTGAAAATTTTTATGGAAAAGCTTTATCTGATTTAGGGGCGAGTATCAATCATATGCCCTTATCGATCTTTAAACGCTTAGATCTAAGAGAAATTTCCCCTACTATTGTAACTCCTCAATTAGTTGATCGATTAATAATTTATCTAAAAGGAGTTATAGAGGATGTATTAGTAAAGTGGATAAATTTATTTTCTCTGTAGACTTTATAGTATTGGATATGGAGGAAGATAAAGAGATTTCTATTATTTTAGGGAGATCATTTCTTGCAACAGGAAGAGTTGTAATAGATGTGCAAAAAGGAGAATTATTCATAAAGAGTTAATGATCAAGAAGTAAAATTTAATATAGCAAAAGCTATGAAATATCTTGCAATAGACAAATATAATGAATGTTACAGGATGGAAGTAGCTGATTATCTGAGTAATGAACATTTTAAGAAAGAGTATGAAGATAAATTAAAGCAAGGAGAAATTTTTGAAAATGAAGATGAAATAAAAGGAGAAGATTTGGATTATATTCAGGGCAAATTTGAAACATTAAACCTACTTAAAAATGATAGTAAAAATCTTATTCCTTCAAGTATTAAACCACCTGAACTTGAATTAAAGATATTACCTGCCCATTTAAAGAATGTATTTTTAGGAGTGTCATCTACATTGCACATTATTTTATCTTCTGATTTAAATGAAATTCAAGAACAAAAGTTGATAGAAAGGTTAAACAAGTATAAAAAAGCTTTTGGATGGTCTTTAGAAGATTTTAAAGGAATTAGTCCTTCCATTTGTATGCACAAAATTTTATTAGATGAACAATATTAACCTAAAGCTGATCCTCATAGAACATTAAACCCAATAATGAAAAAAGTTGTTAAAAAAGAGATTTTAAAATGGTTAGATGCTGGAATTATATATCCTATTTCAGATAGTGCTTGGGTAAGCCCAATTCACTATGTTCCGAAGAAAGGAGGAGTGACTGTTAAAGAAAACGAGAAAAATGAATTAATACCAACAAGACAAGTAACTGGTTGGTGAATTTGGATTGACTATAGAAAATTAAATATGGTCACCAGTAAAGATTACTTTCATTTACCCTTTCTAGACCAAATGTTGGATAGATTGGCTGAGACTAAATATTATTACTTTTTAGATGGATATAATGGTTATCTTAAAATTCCAATTACTCTAGAGGATCAATAGAAAACAATATTTACAAGCCCATATGGAACATTTGCTTTTCGTAGAAAGCCTTTTGGATTATGCAATGCACCTACAACATTTCAAAGATGCATGATATCAATTTTTAGCAATTTTATTGAGCATGGAATGGAAGTGTTTATGGATGATTTTTCTGTATTTGGGACTTCATTTGAGTTATGTCTTAATAATTTAGAAAAAATTCTGGAAGTATGTGAAAAAGTCAACCTAGTATTAAATTGGGAAAAATGTCAATTTATGGTTGCAAGAGCTATTGTGCTTGTGCATAAAATTTTTGAAAAAGGCATGGAGGTAGATCCTGCAAAAATCCATGTTATAGAAAAACTACCACCACCTACTAATGTTAAAGTGGTGAGAAGTTTTCTAAGACATGTTTGTTTTTACAGGCACTACATAAAATTTTTTTCAAAAATAACTAAGCCGCTATGCCAACTTTTAGAAAAAAGATAAGAAATTTGATTTTGATGAGGAATACATAAAAGCATTTGAATTATTAAAGAAAAAAGTAGTCACTGCACCTATAATAGTACCACCTGACTGGGAAAAACCATTTGAAATAATGTGTGATGCTAGTGATTATGTTATTGGTGTTTTAATAGGACAAAGGCTTGATAAAGTTTTTAAAATTATATATTATGTTAGCAAAACTCTAAATGATGCTCAAATTAATTATATTATTACTAAAAGAGAGTTATTAGCTATTGTTTATGCTTTTGATAAATTTAGACCTTATTTAATTGGAACTAAACATATAGTGCATACAGATCATTCTGATATTAAATACTTAATGCAAAAGAAATATAGTGAACTAAGATTATTTAGATTGATACTTCTATTGCAAGAGTTTGATTTTACTGTGATTGATAGAAAGGGAAATGATAATCAATTAGTTGATCATTTGTCTACGATATAAATAAAAATATTAACTAATTTTGCAAATGAAATTTTAGAAAATTTCCCTGATAAACAACTATATAGTATTGATGAAATGGATGTACTGTGCTATGCTGATATAGTGAATTATATTGTAAGTGATATTTTACAACTTGATATGAAAAATCCACAATTAACAAAATTTGTATATGATTCAAAGGACTATTTTTGGGATGACCCATATTTATATAAACAATGTAAAAATCTAGTTATTAAAAGATGTGTGCCTTATGAAGAAACTAAACAGATAATTGAAAGATGTCATGATTTTGAATTTGGAGGACACTTTGGAACAAATAGAACTGCATATAAGATTTTGCAAGTTGGATTTTATTCGTCTACTATTTTTAAAGATGTTAATGAATATATTAAAATGTGCAATAGAAGTCAACGAGTAGGAAATATTTATGGAAGAAATGAAATGCCTCTAAATTACACATTGCAAGTTGAAATTTTGATGTGTGGGAATCAGATTTTATGAGACCATTTATGCCTTTGTTTGGAAACTTATATATATTACTTGTTGTTGATTATATGTCCAAATGGATTGAAGCTATTGTTGTACCCATATGTGATGCTCGGAGTGTTTCTAAATTTTTAATTAAAAATATTCTTACAAGATATGGAATGTCGAGAGTAATTATTACTAATGGAGTATCTAATTTTAGGAATAAGAGAATCAAAAAATTATTTAAGAAATATGATATTATGCATAGATTCTCTACTACTTATCATCCTCAGACTAGCGGTCTAGCAGAGATATCAGATTGTGAAATTAAACATATTTTAGAAAAAAGTTATAAATCCTTTCAAATTGGATTCGTCTACAAGTCAAGATACTGCATTATTGGCATATAGAACTGCTTATAAGACTCCTTTAAGAATGTCCCCATACAGACCCATTTTTGGAAAAACATGTCACTTGCTAGTAGAATTAGAGCATGAAGCATTTTGGGCTATTAAGGAATTTAATTTTAATCTAAAAGTTGCTTGTGAGAAATGATTGCAACTCAATGTACTTGAGGAAATAAGAAATGAAGCATACGATAATGCAAAAATCTATAAAGAAAAAATGAAAATATGGCATGATCGAAAGAATATTAAGAAGAAATTTGAACCTGTACAATAAGTTCTATTATATAATATAAGATTGAGATTGTTTCCAAGAAAACTAAAATTCTGATGGTTATGACCATTTAAAGTGATTAAAGCCTATCATTATGGAATTGTTGTTATTACACCATTTAAAGTGATTAAAGTTTATCATTATGGAATTATTGTTATTAAAGATCCTAACACTGAAATGGTATTTAAAGTTAATGGGCATCATCTGAAACATTATTATGAAGGGCACATACCTCAATTTAAAGAAGTTTTACTGTTAAGTCAACCTAACTAAACAAATGGTGTGTCGCACTGACGACGTTAAACCAAGCACTTTGTGCGAGGCAACCCATACATATATGTCTATGTATTACTATTTTATTTGATAAGTGTCTTATATATTAGTAGATAATAATCATACACATTTGCATTTATTATAAATTAAGTCAAATAATGGTATTGGAAAAAAAGTTGGAATTAAATTGAACAAAAAATGAAAGTCACAAAATATTGGCAACTGGCGCCGACGGCGCCCAAGAGAATAGACCTCAGTGCCGGTAGCGCTGATCGGGAGCACCGACAAAGCCGAGAGCGGTTTGATGATCCAGATGACTTTGACAGACTTTAGTGGGATTTCACTTCATAATAACCACCATGAGGTGTTTTTAAAGTCCTAAAAATATCCTAGAACGCCTAGAAACTTCCTATTTTCGGATTCCATGGCTTCTAATTCAATAAATACTTCAAGGTATAGAGTTTTCAATAGAAGAAATTTTATTAGTTTCAACGCGCAGAGTTTATATGATAAAGTTATTATAAAGAAGAGATTGATGAAGGAAAGAGGACATGTTAATCATGGATTGGTCAATCCAAGTGCTCCGTTTGACAAGATCATTTTGCAAAGGCGATGGGAAGTTCTGTGTTACACTACCGTTGTGGTTGTTATGCATGTAATGAAGGAGTTCTATGCAAATCTACGTGGAATTACCCAAGGAGTTGTCTTCGTATGACGTAAGGCTGTACCATTTACTCCTGTGAGGATTAATGAATGGTATATGATAGAAAATGTTCCAACCTGTCATTATACAAATTTCATTTCTGCGCAAGATTTGATGCAGGATGTTTATAATCTTTTGACAGATGAACGTGATATGTGGGAAGTATGAGATGAAGGATATATTAGTTTTCCTGCTTCATCACATAATCCAATTTCGAAGCAGTGGCATTTCTTTATTTATGCAAAATTACTCATTACTATGAAGATTAGTAGAGTCACCAAGGAAAGTGCTATTTTAAACTACTATATTCAAATGGAAAAACTTATTGATATAGGATCAATCATATTTAAATATGTTATGAGTATTATTATGAATGGGCCAATTTATAGACTTGGGCATCCTTCTACAATTTTTCTGATTTGCAATCAATCCCAAGTGTCATATAAAAGTTGGGAAAACGTTTTACTACCATGGGAGCCCATGATCTTTATTGATGATCAGTGTGTTGATAATTGAAATGAAGCACTAAATATTATTATGGATCATTCATCACATGCTTCAACTCCATTAATACCACAAACAGTAGGAATTTTGCTTGTTATTGAGAAAAAATGTAGAAAATTGAAAGAGAACTTCAGAGTATTATGAATGTAGTAGGAGATCTTAAGTACCTTTTTGACCACCTTGATTGAAGAATGAAAGAAAATTGTATATTCTGTTCATTACCAATCCATGGGAGATATTAAAGGAGGTGAAAGCACTGAAGATGAAGCGGAATGACTGAAGACTTTAGATTCCCTACTTGCTTAAGAATATTTATCTATTTAATGTAATTGTGTGGATTTGATTTGGTTTGGTTCGCTTTTCCTTTAGAATTCTGAACTTTGATTATGTGTATAGTTTTGTGTCAGCGTTTTGCTTTGTGGCTTGATTTCGACGTTGTTTAGTTTGCATAATAGGTGAGAATGTGTGATTTATGAATTGTGTTTGAAAAAAGTGTATTTTCATATATAAAAGTTAGTTTGTTGTTTGTGAAAATGATTATTTGTGAATGTTTATTTGTGAATTATTGTTAGATAAGAATTTGCGTTAAAAATACTAAAAAACTTTTGAGTAAATTAAAAGGAAATTGAAAATTTGAAAAAATCAAAATAATGAATTTCTGGCGTTCAGCGCTGGCATGGGCGTCGATGGCGCCTTCGACCCAAGAGCAGAAATAACCACTTTAATTCACGATTTTCATCGCAAGACCTCAATTTTTACCCCTAAAGTCACCTTCAACCTTCGATCTTCACACTTAGGGCTTGATTTTGTGCGGATTTGAGGCGATTTTGAGGCAAAGGAACTTCATATTTCAATTTCTCTAGGTAAGAGCTACACTTTAAAGTAAAAATTTTTTATTTTCACCAAAGATTTTTCTTACATTTCCTAGATCCAAAAGTTTGATTTTTTTAGAGATTTTGAGAAAATGCTTTGGTGAAAAACTTTTACTTAGTGGATTTAAGTTTAAAGTGCTTTACATTTTTATTTTTGAAATTTTGGAATTTATTCGGATTTTTATCAATTTTTTCTAGATTTCCTATTGCGCCTAAATCGAGTAAAGCAAAAATAGAATATGACGAGCAAAAGTTTGTTAGCTTTTAAGCTAGTGTTTGATTTCATAGCCTTCAAGAAAATAAGAAACTGTTCTGGATCAAGGTTTCAAAAATCTAGGAGGAGTAGTTGAATGATTGATTATCGCTCGGCAGTGGGAAAACTTCTGTTATTTTACTATCAATGCAATAGCTGGGATAGTTATGGAGCTTTATGCCAACTTTCCAGAAGCTTCTGATGATTTTGTTTTTGTTCGAGGAAAAAGGGTGGAGTTTACTCCAAGAAAAATAAATGAGCTTTATCAATTAAAAGATGTTTATAGATGTCAGTATCATTCTTTCTTTACTACAAATGAGGCCTTATATAAGGTTATTTTTTTTGACTGGTGAGAAAGGGGCCTGGAAAGTAAGGAATAGAGTTAAAGTCAACTTTCCCCTTTCTAAGTTAAATGTAGTATCTAAGGTCTGGCATTATTTTATTTCTGGGAGAATGATTCCAAAAAACCATCATAGAGAAGTGACCAAGGAGAACAATCCTGAACTACTTGTATTCACCAAGTGATGGATATAAATGTAGGCTCTATCATTTATATGAACATTTGATATATTGCTCTGGGAGAGACTTTGGTGGATTGGCACACCCTGCTCTCATTTATACACTTTGTGAGCATGCAGGAGTTGATTTCAGACCTGATGAGGAGAGGATTGAGCCTTAGAGACCGATTGGGCCTACAAACATTAAGACTTATGAGTCCCATGTTGATTGGAGAACTGGAAGTATGGTCAGGGATATTCCTTCTTCTTCTAGAACCCCTGCTTTTAGTGAGACTACTTCAAGTGACCACAGTAACAGGGAGTTATTGGACTAGATGATGATTCAGCAAGGAGATATTTTGAGGATGGATCATAGGATGCAGAACATGGAGGCCAGAACTCTCATACATATGATTTGATTCGCCATAAGTTTGAACATGATGTTGCTTATGATGATGCTTTAGTGAAATACCTAAGGGGTGATCATACAATTTAGTTCCCTATTCACCATGTTTATACTCCATATCAGCAACAGAAGTTAGATGTTTAGGATGAAGAAAATGATGACTGGTGATCCTTTTGTTTGTTTATTTGTTTGTGTTATACTTTGTGATTGTATTGTTTGTTTTGTGATATTGTTGAGACTCTGTTGTTATGTTGTAACGTGAAACTGTAATGTGTAAAACTATTTTCATTTTTAGAATTTAGTTTAGTTCTGTTGTTAGTTTCAACACTTTGTTATATGTATTGTAATTAACTCTTTCTCAGCAAATTTTATATATATTATGTGCAATTTAATGTTTTAAGCCTTGTAGTTTTTCATATTAGCACCTATAGTGTTTCAGAATTTATTTGTAAAAATTAGAATCTTCACCAAGTATGAATTTTCTTTATGTATTTAATGCTTTCTTTCACCCTTTTATTTTTAAAGTTCTTCATGTAAATCTTTTAAAAAATTTAAGTTTGTGGGGGGAGAAAAATTTTTTTAAAAAAAAAAAGAAAGAGTGAGAAATTTTTTTAAAAAAAAGAAAAGAAAGAACTTAATTTTATTTGTCCTCACTTAGCTATATTTTCAAAAATTTTAAATTTAACATGACCTTTGATATTAGAGGTTAACTTTGGATAACTATATTTATGTTTCTAAATATAAAGTAAATTTAAGTAAAAAATTTTTTAATAATAAAGGTTAATTCTAGAGACTAATATATTTGGTAAAAGAGAATAAGACTATGTTTTTTTTATTTTTAGTAAAGGAATTTGTATTTTTGAAGTATTAAAAATCTTAAAAGATTCATGTAAAAAGAAAAGAACTAAACTTTATGTAATTTTTAAGTTAATATAAATTGTTAATTGAAGAAATGTAAAAAGTTTCTAACTTTAAGAAGATGATAGTGAAGTTCAAAATCATTAAAGGCTATCCAGATATAGTAATCCTCACATACATAACAAAAAAGAAGAACAAAGAAAAGAAAAAAGGGATTAACAATGATCCTGAAAAG
>JXCR01124315.1:312280-350123 GCA_002079205.1 Phalaenopsis hybrid cultivar | reverse complement strand
CCCCTACCCCCACCCCCACCTCCACCACGACTGCAACGGAGATGAGTTTAGCGGAGGTGCACACTGAATCTACTAAGTAGAAGTTGACAGGCAGCCTAACACATTGAGTCTTTCAGCAACACATAATTTTTTTTTAAGATATTGACAGTAATCCTTTTTTTTAATTAAACAAAGAACTAATCATTTGTTGTTTCCAGGGCCTACCCCCCGACAAAAGTTTTTCACACCATTAGGGATATCATTCAAAGCAAATACGAGTCAGCTTACTTGTCTGAAAGGAGATCCTGATGACACTTGGGGATCTTTGATTATAGGAGCTGTGATATATATCATTTAAAAATAACTTAAGTTGTCTTTATATATTTATCAATCTAATATAATTCTTATAGGTTTGCAAGAATATTTCTCTTGGCACCTGTTGACCTGACTTTTGGTTGAGGTTCANAGAGGAGTCACTTGAGAACAAGTAACATGTAAGTTTGGGGGATTTTGATACACCTAAAATATATGCATTTTTTGACCTATATTTTATACTTATTTTTGGTGATATTGCACCTTAGTGGAAGGTATTTTGATATTTTCTTGCAGATTGTTGATTTTTAGGGATTAAAGCAAAAAGGAAGCAAAAAAGAATGGAATTTGGAGTCAAAATGACATTTTTAAGAAGTATTCAATGACGGTCGTGCCAAGGGCAGCGCCAATAGCGCAGAACAATAAAACTTAGATGTTGGTTAATACACCTTCTCGATAGATTGTTTGCTAATCTAGGATTTAAGATGTTTGGCAGTGTATTTCAATGTCCTGACTATAGTTTTCGGTTGGTTTTGTTGCCTTAGCCTGACATCACCTTTCGTGCTTTTGGTGTTATATTAGGTTGGGTTTCTGACATGGATTCATGCCTAATATACTCACCACAAGTATAACATGGAGGAACAATATAAAGATAAATTCTAACTCTTTTATGGAGTGCTGCTTAGCTTCTCATGTCAGGCATGGCTCATATACAATGCATGTTTTTTAGCTTTCTCGCTAATGCCATTTTTATGCAGTTTGAGTCCTTTCTTTTTTATTTCATCTAAGTACTTTTCAGAGTTCTAAGAAGAGTCTTATATTAGAAATAAGATATGAACATATGTTTTGAGGCAGCAGGAGGGTGGAACCACTTGATGGGGACCAGAACCAGCTTGCTCTTGTTTCATACCCTAATTCTAAATCCCATTAATGTAAAGAATTAGGAGCAAGCGTGTACTTATGTAGTGCCTAACCACCTTTTTCTATTATGGGATATATTATAAGCCCAACGGCACCAGTCTTTTACTATTTTAAATTTGGCTTGTTTTTCCTTCTTTTCTTGCATGCTTGTATACTTGGATTAGCTTCACCTTTTTGGATTGTACTTTTGTTTGGAAATCCAGTGTTGTCACTTAGGCTCTATAGAACCTTAAACTTATAAAATATTTTCTTCAAAATCCTATTAACACTTTCAATATTAATTAAATTGTAGTATTAAAAGATTCATGTCTTTTAAATCCTGCTTTTACTTTTCTACATGTCCGTCGGGACAGTTTTAAAATGGGATGAATGCATGACCATATCGCAAGTGATACTAATAGGGGCTTCACATTAGGACTTGAATAGAATACTACATCATTTTGCATGTCCAAAGAAGAATTTCTCGTGTTTTTCCAACTTGATTTACCCAACATAGATTTCTACTTAGTTGGTTATTGAGTGCGCTTAGATTGTTAATGACTTCCTCAACCCAGATGGAAAGTAAGTCCTACTTTTGGGAGTGTTTCTAGTATTGTATTTGAATCTCCATTTCTTTTCCTTTCTAGTAACTTCCTTTTCATTTCAGTGGGTGTAAGTCTTACCTCTTAGAGCTCCACCAGATAGTCATATGATAGAGCTTCGTTAATTTGACCTTAAAGCTACCGAGATCCTTGTGGATGATGTAATTCATGGATTGTTGATTGAGGATCTGTAAATGTATTACATCAACTACCTTCACAACCAGGTATACTTAGGGATCTAGTGGTTTAGAATGATGATTTTCTGATGCTTCAACCTAGCTACCTCTACCTGTTAAGGATTTCTACTCCCTTCCTTTGACTACCCACTTTGAGCCCAATTTCTCCTCTTACTATCGTTGATATCATCTTCACGGCTCAATTATCAATGAGTTGTTGCCCCTGTTTAGAATATGACAATTTGTCATCTGTCCTTAAGACCTAGATGTGCTGTGTCCTATTTGGATTCTCCATCAAGATGATTTTGCTCTTTTGTAGGCTCCATATATCGATGAGTTTGTTACCCATGTGGGATCATGAGATACTCAATCTCCGCCCTGTGGCTTATTGAGAGCTTTGAAAGCTTTGAAGAATTTCCTTGCAAAATAATTATCCTTTGATATCCCTGAGCTAGTTGTCACTTTAAATGTATGCAAAACTTTTTGGATCAAGTGTATTCTTGGACACCCCTGAGATGTAATTAACCAAGTGGGATACATCCTAAAGGGAGTACTCTGGACCCCATAATCTGCAAACACACCTGATTATCTCATTGTGGGTAGCTTTCATTAGCAATTATTTAAGGATATTTAACACATGCTATTTCGATCTAATCTTGTTCAGGCATATATGCTTGGCTTATTCTTGTGAGGTTCGCCACGCATAAGCTCTCGACATTCTTTTCTCGTTTGTATGCCTTTGTCGAATGTGTTGTTTTTTAGGTTTCTCTCTTCTTCTGATCATTAAAATGATCTCAAGTAAGTTTTATTAGGAAAAGAGAGTTATACGGCATTGGACAAGTAATGATTCCTTTAAAAATAAAAGGGGAAAGGAACAAAACAACTTTTAATTAATTTAAGCTTTAGTCTTCTAAGTCTGTAGATTACACTTTTTAATTTCACATTCGACTATTAAGCACTAATATGTTTCTTTTTCATTTTGACTTGCTTGTAGTTTCCACTGCATAGTTTCATCTTTTAGTTCATTGCGTACTTTTGTGTTTTCAGTTTTACTAGTTTATCGCTTGTACTTTATAGTTTGTCTACTTGTCTGCTGTGAACTGCTTTGTTTTAAGTTTACAGTGTACGGTTCTATTTTTAGTTTATTACATAGTATTTTATAATGAGCATTAATTAATAAATTAATAAATTAATTTTTTCATCGTTGCAGATGTAGATGATGTCCTCCTCGCTCGGGCTAATATGGGAGGGGGTGTTGAGTACAAAGTTATCTATCAAAGAAGCACATTAGGAAAGGATGCCCACTTTCTACCNATGGGGTTTCCATTGATCCATGGCTTATTTATGGTGGTTGGCAATCCAACTCTATCAAGATACCCAACTTACTTTGTTGCCCCTGAATTCCCCCAAATTACCTAGATACCCTTGGAACCCCAAATTTGGCCAAAATATCCAAATCTAGCCAAAACACCCAAAATTGTTCAAAAATCATTTCAAACACCTTGAAAACACCCAAATTACCAAAAATCCCCAAATTGGTCAAATTACCAAAATACCACTCTTTGGCCCAAAATTCCAAAAAAATTATAAATTCCCAAAATCTCCCAAATATTCCAATTTCATTTTCCTCAACTATCACATGACCCAATTTGGCCAATTTAACCATTTATTGATCAAAACCCCCAAATTGCCCTTTAAAGGCCCATATTTTCTCCAAATCACCTCAAATATCTATCCAATTTGTCTCAATTTCCCCATATTCAATTATAAACTCAAATTCACTCTTCATATAACTAATGAAGACCAAATAAAAACCCAATTGATCCATGATTTAAACTCAATTTTGATTTAGATCAAAAACCCAATTTTGTCGCCATGACTTGGTTTCGCCAAATTGAACTCATAGCCCACTCAATTGGCCACAAATTGTGTTAAAAAATCTTCATAACATTACTACACATCAAATTTGACCTTCAATTGGCCTTGGTAGGACCTCAATTTCATTTGATTTCAACCTAAGTCCAAAAGTCCCAAATTTGCCCCAAATTGACTATGTCTTAAAATTTCCGCAAATTGAGGGCCTTAACCCCAAAATTTACACTCCATCCCTTCATGAAAAATCTTCACAACACCTCCCTTGATCATGTGGATCATTCAATTTGGGCTTAGCCCAAGGCTAACCCAAGGCTAGCCTAACCTAGATCCATGTCTAGGCCAACAAGCCCAAATTGGCCAAATTTCAAAAATCCCTCAAACTAACCTACCAATTGAACTCAAAATCACTTCAACCCTTCACCAAAAATATTCATAACAATCAGCTACACAATGTTGATCAATCAATTAGGTCATTTGACATGGATAACCTAGCCCAAACCCAAAATTTGATCACTTGAACCCACCCACATTGAACCTATGCATTAAAGATGGCCTAACTACCCCAAAGTCACCAAATTAACTCCACCTCAGTCATTGGTTAGACCCTAAGACTGAGCCAAAACCCATCTAACCCCCTAAACTAGGCCATGGACCAAAAGTCCCCTAAATTAAGGGATTTCATTCCATTTTTGCTTAAGCTTAGGATTTTTTTTGCCAAAATTAAACCTCAATCCATTAAATTGTTGTGACATATTCCCCTGGGTTAACTAAGCTCATAGCTACCTCCCCCTGGCCGGCCGACCAGCCTAGTGGCCGGAAAATGGCCAAATCGAGAGCCACCCCCATGGAGCTTCTCCCAAATCAAACCTAGAGGTCAGCTCATCCAAATCAAACTGTAGAACTCCTCTGCCCTCCACCTAAGCACCACAATGCACCCAAACTTATGCCCTGAGAGCCACCCCATGAACTGCCCTCCACCTAAGCACCACAATGCACCCAAACTTGTGCCCTGAGAGCCACCCCATGGCCAGTTTTATAAAAACTCCACCTAAGCACCACAATGCACCCAAACTTGTGCCCTGAGAGCCACCCCATGGCCATTTTTGTAAAAACTCACCTCCACGGCCATGGGAGGTGTGCTAAAATTTTCTCAGAGAGAGCTTCCCAAATTACTCACAGAGCTTCCTTGAGACCTCCACAACCCATTCCAATCACTCCACTCCCTTGATTTTGTCTGTGTAACCCTAATTTTAAGCTTGAAAATTAGGACAGAAATAGGACATCTCTGAAAACTCCACCAAACTTCAATTTCTTGTGCCCACACCTTCACAACAGCAAGAGAAGACAAAAACCCATCAAATTACCCTCTGAAATAGCCTCCACCATAGCTCTAGACCAACACCTGAAATTGAGCTTAGTTGAATTCATACCTAGGCCTTACACCACAACAAGAGGCTTAATCCCTAGCCTACTTGGACCCCAACGAAATTGACAAGACCCTCTGATTGAAGTTTCACTTCTCAGAGCAAAGGTATAAAACTTCTCCTTCTCCTGAGCCTATTTTGACTCTCCATTTGATTAAGCTTAATTTAATTGCATGATTACCGTATGGATTTGTTCGTCTCACTTAGACGAGTCGATAAGATCAAGCCCGAAGTGATTTGGTTGATTATATGTTGAGATCTTAGGGTTTTAGTGTGGACGGTCACGAGATCACTCTATCGGGGACGATGACGAGGAGCCGTCTGATTGTGCGTATATCGGATGGACTGAGGAGATCAACCAGGACAGCACTTCAGAACATAAACCGTGGGCCGAGTCAGTGCTGAGGTGGATGGCAGCGTCGAATGGGAGCGCGCCACGTGGAGTTTGGAGCTGCCTAGGATCTACACGGCGCCGCGCTGTTTAAATAGATAAATAGGGATTTTTCTTATTTATTTAAATACCCCTAACTTCAAAAATTCATATCTTAGTGTAGAAAAATCACAAAAATAAAATAAAAATACTTTCTTGCTCAGAAAACAGAGGAGAATAATGTGGAAATAATTTAAATTTCATTTGATGAATATTTTATTTTTAATTAATTAAATATTGATTTGAATGTTTTGATTCTTCATGCATATTTGCACTTCACCATGGCTTGAAATTTTAACATGTTATATCCTCTGTTAAGGGAAACATCCTCTGATTTTTCCAAAGTCATAGGAAGTCTCTAGATAGAGATTTATATTTTTCAAGTTTATACACATTATTTGCTTAAATTAATCATGGAAATTAGCATGTTAATTAGAAAATTCTAAGCAAATTTTGGAAGGTTTATGATAATTAGGGAACCTTTAGGAAAATTTTTCATGAGTAAAGTCATTTAAAATGCACCTAATTTTCATAAACAGTAAATCACTAAGATCATTAATTTTGGAAAATATAAACATCAAAATGACTTGATTTTTGATCTCCACTATTTTCTAAGATCCATAGAACTCTCCATAAAAATTTCAAAGCATTTTGAGTACATTTGAAAGTCTAAATTGATTTTTCAAGTTAAATATCTTTTTTAGCACTTAAATGATTTTGTTTTTAAAAATCAAAATATAACTAAAAAATTTATAAAAACTTATTTTTTGAGTTCTCTATGATCAGGAGTATTTTATAAAAACAAAATGATGTTTAAAATAAAAACTTCCTTTTTAGCCTATTTTTAAATATTTAAAATAATTAAAAATTCATAAAAATCACAAAAATAATAAAACTCATGGAAGTGTTCTAAATTGCTTCCTAATCACTTAGGAACAATTAAAATATTTTTGCTAATTTTCTAAATAAAGAAACTGAATTTCAAAGTTTAAAAAATAATTTTTAAAGGCTAAAAATGAGTTTTCACTAAAATAATTCCAATAAATCAAATAAAATTCATAAAAATATAAAATCTTGTTCTTTGAGTTCTTTGACCTGAGGGAGACAGTTCAAAAATACAATACTTTATTTTTCCCATTTAAAATATTTTATATTTAATAAATACCCCAGAAATTACAATAATTCTTAAAATTCAAGTAAAATTTAAAAAATCATGAAATTTGGTCCAAAAGCTTCTTTAGTTTAAGCCTATCTCCAATACAAAGTTCAAGGAATTAGGATTTAACTTAGTCAAGTTAGGAAGTTTCTTTGAAAAATCCTCTTTTTGCATAAAAATAATTATATAAAATAAATTAAATTTTAAAAAATCACATATTCTCATCTAATGTCTTAATTGACACATGAATGAGGTAGGATAAAAATTTCAAAGTCATTTGAATTGAATTTTAAAAATCACATTTTCTTCTCTAATGTCTTAATTGACCCATGAATAAGGTAGGATAAAAATTTCAAAGTCATTTAGATTAAATTTGATAAATTATGAAGTGTTAGAGCCTTAAGGGCAAATGTGTAATTTTGGAAATTTAGTCTTAATTAACATTTAGGCTTAATTCAAGGAGGATCTTAATTGACCCATGAATGAGGTAGGATAAAAATTTCAAAGTCATTTGAATTTAATTTTACTAAATTTATGAAGTGTTAGAGCCTTAGGGGCAAATGTGTAATTTTGGAAATTTAGCCTTAATTAACATTTATGTTTAATTCAAGAAGAAAAATGGGTAACCTATGATCTTAATCAATTTATTTGATGTTTGAAATACAAGGGGTTAATTGGTAGAAACCAACCTCACTTTCTTAATTAAAAAGATAAGTTAATAGATTTCTAAATTAGTAAAATTTGGAAGTTTATTAAACTAAAATGAACCTAGGGCTTATGGGTATGAATTTTGAAGTCAATAATTAATTAATTTAATACCCCTTTTTGATTTTCAAATGAATTTCAAATATGAGTCATGATCACCTAAAGCTTAACCTTTTCAAAACTAATTAAGACACTCACCTAGGTCTTCGGCTTAGTAGTGACTTAGGCTAAATCAAGTTTCATTTAAATGCCTAACCTTTTCAAAACTAATTAAGACACTCACCTAGGTCTTAAGGACTTAGTAGTGACTTTAGCTAAATCAAGTTTCATTTAAATGAGGATTAGAAAAGTAAATATCATTGAAAATTAAAAAAATTTTAAAACACTACAAGCCCTATTAGGGTTAAAATTTGGCTAAGTCTTTCAACAACACTAACTTGCCTCTTACATCCTTGAAACACCACTAAGCCCAATTAGGATTAAAATTTGGCTAAGTGTTCAACTTACATTAACTTGCTTCTTCAAGGGTCTTCACCCACATAATTCTTAAATTGAATCACAAGTGATAATTACCCTATTCTTAGGGATGATTGAGACATCAGTGCTCACTGAGTACTAAGGGTATTTACAGGATGACTTATTAAGCAACATAATAAGTTTAAAAGAACTAGGGATTTTCCACCAAGCACCGAGAGAGTAGCACGGACCTGCTTCTTTCTCTAAATCTTTTGGATATCTTGAAGATCTACTAAAATTAATATGTTTTTCTTGAAAAAATCATACTTAATTAAACTCCTAAAGACCCACCAAGATACGACATAAGGTTAGGAAAACTACCAAAATTTTACTTTCCTGTCTCATATAAACTATCTTAACATGCCTTTTGAGTTTCACGTGGTGGAACAAGATGACTCGCCAGGTACGCTTTTACAGTTTTCAGCGTTGTCTTTCTTGTACTTTCATACTATGCTTTTATACCTGCAAACTTGCATGTTAAACAATGATATCACCCTGCATGAAAACCAAAACCAAAACCAAAATCAAAACTAAAATCAACCAAGATAAAATTCACTGCCACAACATTCAAAATATAAAACAACTTAAAATTTAATCACAAACATGACACAAAACTACAATTGCAACTAAGTTAAGATGTCTCTATTGGATGATAGATAATCTCTCAGAGGAGGTAACCTACGGTTGTTAACGAGGTTTCTCACGGTCTAAATAAAATACCTACGGTTGCTAACGAGGCTTCCCAAGGTTTAAATAAAATTATGGAACTCATTAAGTTGGAAGTTCATTTAGACTAAGTGAATCCAATAGAAAATAGTGGTGCCAGAACGAGGGAACCGTAGGGTCCTAACCGGTGTCACTCTTACCAACTTTAATATGCCCTCATAAAATTTAAATAACTTCAACCATAAGGCCACCTGATTTGACATTATAACTTGACACACTAAAAAACTCAAACTCGTCGCAACATGGAGCTTAGAGTTAGCATGGTGGGCAGTACGACCATCTTCAACAGCAAAACCTGTCTTCTTCAACTAAACCAATCTTCCTTCCTTAAATATAAACAACAAAAGCCATAGGACTTCGAGGTTGCTTGCTTATGTAACGTAAATCCTCACCTTATCTTTAGGTCTTTATATAGTCTTCGAGGTTTCTTGCTTATGCAATGTAAATCCTCACATCATCTTTAGGCCTTTGTATAGCTCTATACAATATAAGCCCTAACTCGTCTTAGGATTCCGAGGTTGTCGTTTGTCATGACCTAAATCAATTAAACAACCAAGCCATAGGATTTTGAGGTTGTCTGCTTATGCAACATAAATCCTCACCTCATCTTTAGGCCTTTGTATAGCTCTGTTGTACTAAGCCCTAACTCGTCTTAGGATTCCGAGGTTGTCGTTTGTCACGACCTAAATCCTCACATCATTAGGATTCCGAGGTTGTCGTTTGTCATGACCTAAATCCTCACATCTTTCAGGCTATTTGTGTGATAGTGCCCTAACTCGTCTTAGGATTCCGAGGTTGTCGTTTGTCACGACCTAAATTCTCACATCTTCATGTTATTTGTGTGATCGTTTCACACGAATGTAAGCCCTAACTAATAAAATTGGCAAGATGAAACACTTAAATTTTTCTCCTCAAAACTGAAGCCAAACATTAGGATAGCTTGGGAAGTCATCGGGGTTCTTCTCTAGATCCGTGACATCTCCTAGTTCTTCTTCTTTTGGATTCTACAATAAAATATTCCAAATTTGAACCAATCCCCTTTCACACCTCTACGTTTGATCTCATTGAAGAGTCCCACCCTTTGAAATTTTTTGAAGATAATATTTCCTGATTTTTATCGAGAGTCTTCTTAAGTGACTTTGGTCATTTAAAATGTAATTAACTATAGGGGCTTGCCCTTATAGGAAACATGTCTGAACCCAGCTTAATATAAACCCTATTTAATTCTTTATATTACATGGGGGAACTTGTCGGCAAATACAGAAGTTTCGCAGACCAAATGAATTTCATATATTCCTTAGTTTATTTGATCGAGCCTCAGCCTCAAGTTTTGTGTTTATCCTTCAGGACAAATACAAGATTTGAGGTACAGTGCTCTTTCATTTAAACTATGAAAAATATGTGGTCAGTTTGATTTCATATTTTTCTAAACTAAATATATATGTAAATTAAAACGTCCTTCCGAAGCGGGTGACGAGATTTCGATTCCGGAGACCGACAGCTTCTTACGGGCAACTCCTCCAACCATAAATAGCACTGACAGTGCCCTGAGCACGAAGCACACTTCCAGCTCAACTTCAAGTGCAAGAGCACTGATGGCCTATGAGACATGTTCAATGATATTAAAAAATTATGGCAGTGTCCCTTGTGGCTCAGATTGGATATTTTTTCCTTGTTTCTTAGGGCATAGAATTTTACGGAGTACTGGAGGAAGAGAGAGCAAGAGGAGCAAAACTGGTGCTCAGATTGTCGAGGCATGGAACCCTACAAGAACACTGATGGGGCGCTCTCAACACAATACAATTAAAGAATGGTGAGATTCCATTTTTGATTTAAACTTTACTATAAATCCAACATATATTCTAATGATTTTGTTACACTGCAGATTGTGGGCAAGAGCCCTCCAATGTCGATGTACATGAGCGTACTCATAGAAGGAAGTCGAACCAGTCGTGGATCGACCACAGATTCTGTGTAACCCAAGTAATTCAAGAGCTAAACTAGTTTGATTTTTATTCCTTCCAGCTCTATATGTATGTAACTTCTCTTTTTTAGGAGAGGTTCTAGCAAGTGAAGATAAGCTACATGCAAAAATAATAGTTGCATAAAAAATAATAGTCTTATACTCAATGAGAAAGTTACAAATATCAACACCATAGTTGCATAAAAAATAATATTTCATTACTACAATAATTTATGCACAAGAAGAAAAGATTTTTCTAATTTTCTGTATAAAATAATCTGTCAAATTCAATCAAATTAATTTTTTTTTAAAAAAAAATTTGCGATGAACTCATTTTTTTTTACTGCATTGAACTCAAACAACGATTTATGAATTTTTTTTCTTCGAATATATTTTTAAATGTGATACCAAAACGGTAAACCTTTTAGCCAATCTAAACTTTATATATCTCCATAAGTTTCATATTTTCGATTATTATTATGATTTCTTCATTGCTCCTAAGTTTGCGAGTGATTTGTAGCATAATGTATCCAATGAAATTACCCACTAAAAAAAGGCTGTTTTTTCTTACGTTGCACACCATCAAAGGTAACTGAATTGGCCTTCAACATAGCGTTTTGTTTACTTAAGTACATCTTGTTCCCACACATCATGCAATACTTGGGCAATCACTAAGCCTTCCCAAATAGAAATACAAATGAAAAAAAGAAAAAACCATAGTAGTACAAGTCCTAATCGTTCATTTGAAACCAGCACCGTAATTCTGACTTTCACTTCAATCTATTAGCACCATTAACTCTTTCAAATAAATTTCCCCATCTCATGCTGAAATTTCTCGAAGTGCTCTTTTTCAACACACTGCGTCATGATCCTTGCCCCCTGCTTCGGCACCGGTAGAGTCCCAATGACGGCCATCGCCATGAAATCATCATAAGCAAATGGTATGACATTCACCGGTTTCCCCCACCCGTAATCCACCTCCCTAAACCCTAATCTTGTCCAGTCCGACACGAACAAAGAATTGTAAGTGAAGGACAGCTGAAACGGATCCTCCTTATAGTCCCCAATGACCCATTTAGCAAACTCTTTTGGCAGGCCGCTCTTCGCATCCCTTATGATTTTCATCACGTCCACAAGGTTCGACTCCGCCACTCTTCCGGCAGTGGAGGTGACCGTTACGGGGTAGAAGCAGTTGCCGTAGTACCCTCCCTCTTGGGGAAGAATATTAGTGAGAAGTTGGCGAATGTTGGCGAAGAAGCAAATGTGAACCAGCTCATCGGGCTCGAACCCGATAGCACGGGCTCGAGACTGCCATATCATGGCAACAGAGGCGTCGAAGGCAGAGCAGTGTTTCCCTGTGAAATGAAAAAAGTCTGTTTTGAGCTTTTGGATGCTGTCGGCTGAGAAATCTATGGTTGTGGATTCAAGCTTGAGGTTATGGATGACTGGAGGAGGGCCTGATTGCTGGAGCTTGGGCGGTTTGGGGAGGAGATCCCGGGCCCAGATGGGGTTAAGGCTGAGTTTTGGGAGCCCGCGGGCAATCTCTCCAATGGCGTGCAGGAACTGAGCAAACCCGAGGCCGTCGCCAATTGTGTGGACTACGAAGAGGCCGATGACGAAGCCACCGCATGTGAACTCTGTCACCTGCAAAGTCAAATATTACCCAAGGCAGGCAGCTTTTCAAACATTGCCGCTAATTAAAATAAATTGTGATTGTCACGTTTAATTTGGGAAAAAATAAGTGGAAAAATCACTGTTTTCTTTCTTGGGTTTAGAATATGATCGACGAAGAAAAGAAATTTAAGCGAAAATATATTTCAGAAAGATTTTATTTTTCAAAATTTAAGCAAAAAGTTATCACACAAATGAAACAAATAACGAACGTGCCAAATCAATTTTGAGAGGGAGAACAGTAAAAGATTTTTGTCTGAAAACATAGTATTGTCTTTACTTGCATAATTCTTTAGAAATGAAAATTTCTCGTGAGACACGTATGCTCTTGTTAGTTGTTAAGCATGTAACATAAGAGAATATTTTACTCAGAATGATTTACTAAGAATAAACTTACTAAATTTGCGTTTGCATCTGTAAAAAATTTTTAATTATAAAAATATTATTTTTTTATTAGTTGTTAAGCATATATTAAAATTTTTTTAATATCTTGATAAATATTTAGATATCGTGCATATAATTATAAAAATATTAAACATTAATTAAATAAATTCATCAAAATTATACCATCTAGTTCTAAATCCCATAAATTTAATTATAAAAAAAGTACATTTAATATGCATAAATTATATACAAAAATCTACAAATTATAATACATGTAGATTAAGTTGTATCATCTTAATCGTAGTTATACTGGATGAGATTTTAAGGTTGATTACAAAAAAGAAAATTAAAAAAAAAAAAAGAAAAACTGAGTGTCACATAACTAAATAAGTGAAAATAGAGCTCATGAAGAAACCTGCATCATGACCGGAATGTCGGCTGCCTCAATAATATCTTGCGAGAGCTCCGGGAATATGTCATCCAGTGGGATCATCAGCGGATGGTCGAGAAATTTCACATCCTCAAGACTATAATTAGCGGCAGCTTCAACAAACAACACGCCCTCACCTCGACACGCTAACTTCACTTCACCATCTTTAGGATCATTGATGAACCGGCCAGCGAACGGGTAATAAGTTACGAGGGCCTTTGACATAGCCTGCTTGATGGTTTCTGCCGCCCTCACCCCGCTCTTGAACACATGAACTGATCGCACAAAGTAGCGAAGACCCTCGATGCGATCTATGGCAGACAGAGGAAGGATTTCAGTCGGCGTCGGCTCTGCAGGAGTGACGAACCCGCTAGATTTCCTGGCAACGGAGAACACCATTGTTCCAGTTGCTTGGCTGAGCAGTAAGGGAGATGAGCGAGGTATGATAGATGTATTGGGGGACTTTTATTGTTCAAGGAGTCGGGATTTTGCTTATTTTGTAGCATTGGTCAGTGCGGTTGGTAGACGCTTAGTGATACACGCTAGCGAGTAAATTCTTTTTTTAGCTCTTTAAGCTTGAGGCTATTATTAAATTGAATAGTGAAATGAAACGAGGATATGGGAGGCTCTCTCAGAGAACACGTTAATTGTCTATGGGGCATATTAATGTCCTTCGCTAGGTCTAGACATTCAATTGAAAAAATGGCGTTATTGGAGCATTAATTGGATCGGCGTGCTTTATGTTAAATGATCTTAATAGAAATCGCAAATAGAATTAAAAAAACGTTGAGCTTGAGATAGGTGAAATCAATAATTAAACACACTTGTAAAAAAAAATTTAAATTAAAAAGGGGAATAAACAAACTTTCTAATAAGAAGCTACTCCATTTGAACTTGTAATTTTACAAATCAATAATATATAATAACCAATAAGTTGAGCATTAAATAAATAAAACATATTGAAAAAATGAATAAATATGCTTCGACTAGTATTATTACATAGAATCATAACTTGAACAAACTCACTATTTTCAAACTTACATCGAAGTATCTTGAGCCTAATTTGATGGACTGACACAAAGGAGTGTATGTGCTTATTATGAGTTGCGCTAATTAGTAAACTTATTTGGCCACAAGTTAAAAACCAAAAGGCCCACAAGCGGAAGACCAAAGGGCCCTCAACATGAATCTTGACAAGATCTAACAGACCAGAGAATAAATGAGTACGACTAAGGAGCACCCACGGGTAAGAAACCAAAGGGCCCACAAGCGAAAGACCAAAGGGCCCATGGGACTAGGTGCAACCCCCTTGAACTGGGGCTAGAGGTCGACAGAATGCATGCCATCTAAACCATGTATTAAGGCTAACCAAGCCTAATGGAGGCATTGACCTGGCTCTCGCCACAACTTGATTCAAGGAAAGACTCCATTATCTCTAGACATCTCATGGGTGCCCTTGGGTTTCCTCATCAAGTGCCGAGAGCTTGCAAAAACACAAACAAAAAAAACCATTCATTTTTTGACGGTGTAAAATACCTACCTTGGAATTTTTGTGTTAAATCTCCTCAAGTTCCAAATAGATCCATGTGCTAATGAGTTTAACCACATCTTAGATTTGTCCCTTAATGAAAAAGAAAAAAAGTCTAAGTCTGACGACATCATTTGAAACACCATCATATTTATATGTAGCACATCGATCTAAAAAACTTACAAGATGTAAATTTGGATCATCATTTGTTGTTCTCGAAACATATTATTTTGTATCATTTGTATTATTGCAGGTTTAAGTTCAAATGAGTTAGTCGTTACAGCAGGAGTTTGAATACTTAAGTGAATTTCATCTGTCGTATGGTTTACATAATCCCTTAAAGATTTTTGTAAATTATGATGTTCATTTTCACCAATTGGAACTTCAATATTATTTTGTGAAGTGTTCGCCATATCTTAAAAATTTTAAAGTCTTCCTTGTTTTTTAATTTTTCTTACAGTACGTTCTAATTCAGAATCGCAGAGCACTAATCCTTCATATCTTGAACTACACATACAAACAATAGAATTCAGAAATTAAAATATCACAACAAAATAAAATAGAATTGGTAATAATAAATATTTTTTCGATTTTTTAAAATGATTCTTTCGAATTCCTTTTTAAATTTTTGGGTTTTTCTATTTTTTCAATAAAATAAAATCTACATTTCAAACAAAATTACAAATAAAAAGGTTTACTTTCCAAATTTAAAATGTTCCTACTACTCCCTAGAAGGGTGCCAAAAACTTGACCCGACCCGCAATTACTTGTATTTTTAATCTCCAAAATATTGCCAAAAATTTGATCTAATTTATATTTAGCAGCTAGTATGAATAATTATAATGATATGAAAAATAAGTAATAATACTTAACACAAGAGGTACTATGCAAGTAAACGTATCGTTTCAAGTAATATAGGATTTTCCTTAAAACCCCCCAGTATCGATCCCACGAGGATAGTTGAACTATTTAAAATGGCTTGCTAAACTCAAATGCAAACTCTATCTAAATTGTAGATTTAAATGAAAATGAAAAGATAACATTAGTTAAAATTAAATTAAAGCAGATAAAAATGACTATACCTAACATCTTAATAAAAGAATTTCTAACAAGTTTGAATAATATGTAAAAATCTTTCTCCTTGCAATGAGATATTAATCTACATAGGATTTGAATGAGTAAAAATATGATGATGTATTGTGACAAATAGGAGCATTCTTATTCTTTACCCCCTCCAGATGCTAGCAAAGAACATTGGCTAATTTAGAGTTTTTCACCAGCTTATGTAGTAGTGATGAATAGATTCTACCTCTGACCTCTAAATTACCCATTATGCCCTCTTTATAGGACCTACTAGGGACCCTTAAGATCTAAACTCTAAATTGAATTTGAAAAAGAATCTAGTTTGTCACCCAAGAAACATCCATTCTATGCCCATCAAAATTTATCTCTCTATCTATTTGCCTCTCCCTTAGGTGATCGCAATGGCTCTGCCCAAAATTAAGTGTGACACTCACTAGTTGGGTGAAATCATAGCTCTCCCAGGTTTTTATGTTTCTCAATGGATTANCTAATTTGATGGACTGACACAAAGGAGTGTATGTGCTTATTATGAGTTGCGCTAATTAGTAAACTTATTTGGAACAATATAAACTGTCTGTACATCAAAAACAAGTCAACTTGAATTTTGATAAGATCTAACAAACTAGAGAACAAAGGATTACGGCTAAGGAGTGCCCACAAGTTAAAAACCAAAGGGCCGACAAGCGGAAGACCAAAGAGCCCTCAACATGAATCTTGATAAGATCTAACAGACCAGAGAACAAAGGAGTACGACTAAGGAGCACCCACAGGTAAAAAACCAAAGGGCCCACAAACGGAAGACCAAAGGACCCATGGTACTAGGTGCAACTCCCTTGAACTGGGGCTAGAGGTCGACCGACTGCATGCCATCTAAACCATGTATTAAGGCTAACCAAGCCTAATCGAGGCATTGACCTGGCTCTCGCCACAACTTGATTCAAGGAAAGACTCCATTATCTCTAGACACCTTATGGGTGCCCTTGGGTTTCCTCATCAAGCGCCGAGAGCTTGCTATAACACAAACAAAAAAAAACCCATACATTTTTTTACGGTGGAAAATACTTAGCTTGGAATTTTTGGGTTAAATCTCCTTAAGTTCTAATAGATCCAGGTGCTAATGAGTTTAACCAAATCTTAGCTTTGTTCCTTAATGAAAAAGAAAAAAATCTAAGTCTGACGACATAATTTGAAACATCGTCATATTTATATGTAGCACACAGTTCTAAAAAACTTGCAAGTTGTAAATTTAGATCCTCATTTATTGTTCTCCAAACGAATTATTTTGTATTATTTGTATTATTTGTATTATTGCATGTTTAAGTTCAAATGAGTTAGTCGTTACAGCAGGAGTTTGAATACTTAGTGAATTTCATATGTCGTAGGGTTTACATAATCCCTTGAAGATTTTTGTAAATTATGATGTTCATTTTCACAAATTTGAACTTCAATATTATTTTGTGAAGTGTTCGCCATATCTTAAAAAAATTGAAGTCTTCCTTGTTTTCAAAATTTTCTTATAGTACGTTCTAATTCAGAATCGCAGAGCACTAATCCTTCATATCTCGAACTACGCATACAAACAATAGAATTTGAAAATTAAAATATCACAACTAAATAAAATAGAATTGGTAATAATAAATAATTTTTCAATTTTTTAAAATGATTCTTTCGAATTTCTTTTTAAATTTTTGGGTTTTTTTATTTTTTCAATAAAATAAAATCTACATTTCAAACAAAATTACAAATAAAAAAGTTTACTTTCCAAATTTAAAAAGTTTTTATTACCTTTCCTCGACAAAGGCGCCAAAAACTTGACCCGACCCACAATTACTTGTATTTTTAATCTCCAAAACATTACAAAAAATTTGATCCAATTTATATTTAGCAGCTAGTGTGAATAATTGTAATGATATGAAAAATAAATAACAATACTTCACAAAAAAAGTACTATGCAAGTATACGTATCGTTTCAAGTAATATAGGATTTTCCTTAAAACCCCCCAGTATCGATCACATGAGGATAATTGAACTATTTAAAATGGCTTGCTAAACTCAAATGCAAACTCTATCTAAATTGTAGATTTAAATGAAAATGAAAAGATAACATTTGTTAAAATTAAAATAAAGCAGATAAAAATGATTATATATAACTGCTTAATAAAAGAAATTCTAACAAATTTGAATAATATATAAAGATCTTTCTCCTTGCAATGAGATATTAATCTACATAGAATTTGAATGAGTAAAAACATGATGATGTATTGTGACAAATAGGAGCATTTTTATTCTTTACCCCCTTCCGATGCTAGCAAAGAACATTGACTAGTTTAGAGTTTTTCACCAGCTTATATAGTAGTGATGAATAGATTTTGCCTCTGACCTCTAAATTACCCACTGTCCTCTTTATAGGACCTACTAGGGACCCTTAAGATCTAAACTCTAAATTGAATTTGAAAAAAAATCTAGTCTGTCACCCAAGAAACACCAATTCTACTCTCATCAAAATTTATCTCCCTATCTATTTGCACTCCCCCTTAGGTGATCGCAATGGCTCTGCCCAAAATTAATTGTGACACTCACTATTTGGGTGAAATCATAGCTCTCCCGGGTTTTAATGTTTCTCATTGGATTTGAACCTCACAAGTGACCATTTTGTAAAGTCAATGAAGAATCGGTGAAAATATCATCATAACTTTTAAAAGTAAATTGAAATTTTTAAATCATTCTCATCCCATAAGATTAATTCTTAAGAACAAGGAGAAGAATGGGAACAACTCATAATTCATGGAGAATAAATCAAAATCACCAAATTTTTGTTGAAATCCAAATCTTAAAACAAAAAATTTTAACACAAATATAAAGTACCTTTTGTCTTCTCTCCAACATAAATTCTGGAGTCTCCTTGAAGAAATCTCTAAACTCTTACTCTTACAAGACAAAACACACTAAAACATACACTTAAATACTAAAGTGGGACTTCAAATGTTGCCAAAAAGTCCTCTATTTTGTACAATTTTCGTCCATATTAATAGATCTTTGAAAATAACCAAGGTTTGCTTCAAGAACTCCTTCAAAATTCGGTCAAATTCAATGGATCTTCTGTAAGGGTAGTTATTGGCGATATAGCGCCAGTTTGGGAGCTATAGTGTTTGCTGCCCGCCTTTATGGGGCTATAGTGCCAAGGTACGACGCTATAGCGCCATACCATTTTGCTCCACGTTTGCTCATTTTTCCTATTTTCTCTCCAAATGTCCATTCCATGTACCTGAAACCAAAAATATACAAAATACATTCCTTTAAAGTAGAATATCATTAAAAATATGCTTAAAACAATCATAAAATATGCACTAAAAATAGGTAATTTTAAGGTGGATCAACCATCCATTTTTCTGTACTGGCCTCTTAGCCATAGCCTTTAGAAACATGATGGAAACGACATTTATAGCTCTAGATCTGTTGGTGCATGAATTCTTTAGCATGCTCCACATTATGAGTGTCTCTGAGATGGATTTATCCTTATTACTCTTTCCTTTCTTTTTGTTGGTAGCATGTTCCACGCTCACCACACCTTTTAGAATGTTGAATCCAGGTTTGTTCTGTGAGGCATACCCAAGGATTGGAGCGGTAGAAAGTTTGAAGGAGAAGTAAAGAAAGATAAAGAAAGGGGAAAAAAAGTAAAAGAGCACAAAGTGACTTGTCTCATAGGGGTAAATAGGGGTATTACTAGGGCTGTCAATTTGACTCGTTGTTCGTGAGCAGCTCGTGTTCGGCTCGTTAAGCAGCTCGTGTTTGGCTCGTTCGTTAAGTCTAACGAACTGAACACGAACAAATTCNCTGTTTTTTCTTACGTTGCACACCATCAAAGGTAACTGAATTGGCCTTCAACATAGCGTTTTGTTTACTTAAATACATCTTGTTCCCACGCATCATGCAATACTTGGGCAATCACTAAGACTTCCCAAATAGAAATACAAATGAAAAAAAGAAAAAACCATAGTAGTACAAGTCGTAACCGTTCATTTGAAACCAGCACCGTAATTCTGACTTTCACTTCAATCTATTAGCACCATTAACTCTTTCAAATAAATTTCCCCATCTCATGCTGAAATTTCTCGAAGTGCTCTTTTTCAACACACTGCGTCATGATCCTTGCCCCCTGCTTCGGCACCGGTAGAGTCCCAATGACTGCCATCGCCATGAAATCATCGTAAGCAAATGGTATGACATTCACCGGTTTCCCCCATCCATAATCCACCTCCCTAAACCCTAACCTTGTCCAGTCCGACACGAACAAAGAATTGTAAGTGAAGGACAGCTGAAATGGATCCTCCTTATAGTCCCCAATAACCCATTTAGCGAACTCTTTTGGCAGGCTGCTCTTCGCATCCCTTATGATTTTCATCACGTCCACAAGGTTCGACTCCGCCACTCTTCCGGCAGTGGAGGTGACCGTTACGGGGTAGAAGCAGTTGCCGTAGTACCCTCCCTCTTGGGGAAGAATATTAGTGAGAAGTTGGCGAATGTTGGCGAAGAAGCAAATGTGAACCAGCTCATCGGGCTCGAACCCGATAGCACGGGCTCGAGACTGCCATATCATGGCAACAGAGGCGTCGAAGGCAGAGCAGTGTTTCCCTGTGGNGGAGGTGACCGTTACGGGGTAGAAGCAGTTGCCGTAGTACCCTCCCTCTTGGGGAAGAATATTAGTGAGAAGCTGGCGAATGTTGGCGAAAAAGCAAATGTGAACCAGCTCATCTGGCTCGAACCCGATAGCACGGGCTCGAGACTGCCATATCATGGCAACAGAGGCGTCGAAGGCGGAGCAGTGTTTCCCTGTGAAATGAAAAAAGTCTGTTTTGAGCTTTTGGATGCTGTCGGCTGAGAAATCTATGGTTGTGGATTCAAGCTTGAGGTTATGGATGACTNAGTGAGAAGTTGGCGAATGTTGGCGAAGAAGCAAATGTGAACCAGCTCATCGGGCTCGAACCCGATAGCACGAGCTCGAGACTGCCATATCATGGCAACCGAGGCGTCAAAGGCGGAGCAGTGTTTCCCTGTGAAATGAAAGAAGTCTGTTTTGAGCTTTTGGATGCTGTCGGCTGAGAAATCTATGGTTGTGGACTCAAGCTTGAGGTTGTGGATGACAGGAGGAGGGCCTGATTGCTGGAGCTTGGGCGGTTTGGGGAGGAGATCCCGGGCCCAGATGGGGTTAAGGCTGAGTTTTGGGAGCCCGCGGGCAATCTCTCCAATGGCGTGCAGGAACTGAGCAAACCCGAGGCCGTCGCCAATTGTGTGGACTACGAAGAGGNGAGGAGATCCCGGGCCCAGATGGGGTTAAGGCTGAGTTTTGGGAGCCCGCGGGCAATCTCTCCAATGGCGTGTAGGAACTGAGCAAACCCGAGGCCGTCGCCAATTGTGTGGACTACGAAGAGACCGATGACGAAGCCACCGCATGTGAACTCTGTCACCTGCAAAGTCAAATATTACCCAAGGCAGGCAGCTTTTCAAACATTGCCGCTAATTAAAATAAATTGTGATTGTCACGTTTAATTTGGGAAAAAATAAGTGGAAAAATCACTGTTTTCTTTCTTGGGTTTAGAATATGATCGACGAAGAAAAGAAATTTAAGCGAAAATATATTTCAGAAAGATTTTATTTTTCAAAATTTAAGCAAAAAGTTATCACACAAATGAAACAAATAACGAACGTGCCAAATCAATTTTGAGAGGGAGAACAGTAAAAGATTTTTGTCTGAAAACATAGTATTGTCTTTACTTGCATAATTCTTTAGAAATGAAAATTTCTCGTGAGACACGTATGCTCTTGTTAGTTGTTAAGCATGTAACATAAGAGAATATTTTACTCAGAATGATTTACTAAGAATAAACTTACTAAATTTGCGTTTGCATCTGTAAAAAATTTTTAATTATAAAAATATTATTTTTTTATTAGTTGTTANAAAATAAGTGGAAAAATCACTGTTTTCTTTCTTGGGTTTAGAATATGATCGACGAAGAAAAGAAATTTAAGCAAAAATATATTTCAGAAAGATTTTATTTTTCAAAATTTAAGCAAAAAGTTATCACACAATTGAAACAAATAACGAACGTGCCAAATCAATTTTGTGTNAAATAAGTGGAAAAATCACTGTTTTCTTTCTTGGGTTTAGAATATGATCGACGAAGAAAAGAAATTTAAGCGTAAATATATTTCAGAGAGATTATATTTTTCAAAATTTAAGCAAAAAAGTTATCACACAATTGAAACAAATAAGAACGTGCCAAATCAATTTTGTGTGGGAGAACAGTAAAGATTTTTGTCTGAAAACCTTGTATTGTCTTTACTTGCATTATTCTTTAGAAATGAAAATTTCTCGTGAGACACGTATGCTCTTGTTAGTTGTTAAGCATGTACCATAAGAGAATACTTTAGTCAGAATGATTTAATAAGAATAAACTTACTAAATTTGCGTTTGCATCTGTAAAAACTCTTTAATTATAAAAATATTTTTTTATTAGTTGTTAAGCATATATTAATTNTGGGAGAACAGTAAAAGATTTTTGTCTGAAAACATAGTATTGTCTTTACTTGCATAATTCTTTAGAAATGAAGATTTCTCGTGAGACACGTATGCTCTTGTTAGTTGTTAAGCATGTACCATAAGAGAGTATTTTAGTCAGAATGATTTAATAAGAATAAACTTACTAAATTTGCGTTTGCATCTGTAAAAAATCGTTAATTATAAAAATATTATTTTTTTTATTAGTTGTTGAGCATATATTAAAATTTTTTTAATATCTTGATAAATATTTAGATATCGTGCATATAATTATAAAAAAATTAAACATTAATTAAATAAATTCATAAAAATTATACCATCTAGTTCTAAATCCCATAAATTTAATTATAAAAAAAGTACATTTAATATGCATAAATTATATACAAAAATCTACAAATTATAATACATGTAGATTAAGTTGTACCATGTTAATCGTAATTATACTGGATGAGATTTTAAGATTGATTACAAAAAAGAAAATTGAAAAAAAAAAGAAAAACTGAGTGTCACATAACTAACNAAAAAGTACATTTAATATGCATAAATTATATACAAAAATCTACAAATTATAATACATGTAGATTAAGTTGTATCATCTTAATCGTAGTTATACTGGATGAGATTTTAAGGTTGATTACAAAAAAGAAAATTAAAAAAAAAAAAAGAAAAACTGAGTGTCACATAACTAAATAAGTGAAAATAGAGCTCATGAAGAAACCTGCATCATGACCGGAATGTCGGCTGCCTCAATAATATCTTGCGAGAGCTCCGGGNAAATTCATAAAAATTATACCATCTAGTTCTAAATCCCATAAATTTAATTATAAAAAAAGTACATTTAATATGTATAAATTATATACATAAATCTACAAAGTATAATACATGTAGATTAAGTTGTATCATCTTAATCGTAATTATACTGGATTAGATTTTAAGGTTGATTACAAAAAAGAAAATTGGAAAAAAAAGAAAAGCAGAGTGTCAGGTAACTAATTAAGTGAAAATAGAGCTCATGAAGAGACCTGCATCATGACCGGAATGTCGGCTGCCTCAATAATATCTTGCGAGAGCTCCGGAAATATGTCATCCAGTGGGATCATCAGCGGATGGTCGAGAAATTTCACATCCTCAAGACTATAATTAGCGGCAGCTTCAACAAACAACACGCCCTCACCTCGACACGCTAACTTCACTTCACCATCTTTAGGATCATTGATGAACCGGCCAGCGAACGGGTAATAAGTTACGAGTGCCTTTGACATAGCCTGCTTGATGGTTTGTGCCGCCCTCACCCCGCTCTTGAACACATGAACTGATCTCACAAAGTAGCGAAGACCCTCGATGCGATCTATGGCAGACAGAGGAAGGATCTCAGTCGGCGTCGGCTCTGCAGGAGTGACGAACCCGCTGGATTTCCTGGCAATGGAGAACACCATTGTTCCAGTTGCTTGGTTGAGCAGTAAGGGAGATGAGCGAGGAATGATAGATGTCTTGGGGGACTTTTATTGTTCAAGGAGTCGGTACTNACACGCTAACTTCACTTCACCATCTTTAGGATCATTGATGAACCGGCCAGCGAACGGGTAATAAGTTACGAGGGCCTTTGACATAGCCTGCTTGATGGTTTCTGCCGCCCTCACCCCGCTCTTGAACACATGAACTGATCGCACAAAGTAGCGAAGACCCTCGATGCGATCTATGGCAGACAGAGGAAGGATTTCAGTCGGCGTCGGCTCTGCAGGAGTGACGAACCCGCTAGATTTCCTGGCAACGGAGAACACCATTGTTCCAGTTGCTTGGCTGAGCAGTAAGGGAGATGAGCGAGGTATGATAGATGTATTGGGGGACTTTTATTGTTCAAGGAGTCGGGATTTTGCTTATTTTGTAGCATTGGTCAGTGCGGTTGGTAGACGCTTAGTGATACACGCTAGCGAGTAAATTCTTTTTTTAGCTCTTTAAGCTTGAGGCTATTATTAAATTGAATAGTGAAATGAAACGAGGATATGGGAGGCTCTCTCAGAGAACACGTTAATTGTCTATGGGGCATATTAATGTCCTTCGCTAGGTCTAGACATTCAATTGAAAAAATGGCGTTATTGGAGCATTAATTGGATCGGCGTGCTTTATGTTAAATGATCTTAATAGAAATCGCAAATAGAATTAAAAAAACGTTGAGCTTGAGATAGGTGAAATCAATAATTAAACACACTTGTAAAAAAAAATTTAAATTAAAAAGGGGAATAAACAAACTTTCTAATAAGAAGCTACTCCATTTGAACTTGTAATTTTACAAATCAATAATATATAATAACCAATAAGTTGAGCATTAAATAAATAAAACATATTGAAAAAATGAATAAATATGCTTCGACTAGTATTATTACATAGAATCATAACTTGAACAAACTCACTATTTTCAAACTTACATCGAAGTATCTTGAGCCTAATTTGATGGACTGACACAAAGGAGTGTATGTGCTTATTATGAGTTGCGCTAATTAGTAAACTTATTTGGCCACAAGTTAAAAACCAAAAGGCCCACAAGCGGAAGACCAAAGGGCCCTCAACATGAATCTTGACAAGATCTAACAGACCAGAGAATAAATGAGTACGACTAAGGAGCACCCACGGGTAAGAAACCAAAGGGCCCACAAGCGAAAGACCAAAGGGCCCATGGGACTAGGTGCAACCCCCTTGAACTGGGGCTAGAGGTCGACAGAATGCATGCCATCTAAACCATGTATTAAGGCTAACCAAGCCTAATGGAGGCATTGACCTGGCTCTCGCCACAACTTGATTCAAGGAAAGACTCCATTATCTCTAGACATCTCATGGGTGCCCTTGGGTTTCCTCATCAAGTGCCGAGAGCTTGCAAAAACACAAACAAAAAAAACCATTCATTTTTTGACGGTGTAAAATACCTACCTTGGAATTTTTGTGTTAAATCTCCTCAAGTTCCAAATAGATCCATGTGCTAATGAGTTTAACCACATCTTAGATTTGTCCCTTAATGAAAAAGAAAAAAAGTCTAAGTCTGACGACATCATTTGAAACACCATCATATTTATATGTAGCACATCGATCTAAAAAACTTACAAGATGTAAATTTGGATCATCATTTGTTGTTCTCGAAACATATTATTTTGTATCATTTGTATTATTGCAGGTTTAAGTTCAAATGAGTTAGTCGTTACAGCAGGAGTTTGAATACTTAAGTGAATTTCATCTGTCGTATGGTTTACATAATCCCTTAAAGATTTTTGTAAATTATGATGTTCATTTTCACCAATTGGAACTTCAATATTATTTTGTGAAGTGTTCGCCATATCTTAAAAATTTTAAAGTCTTCCTTGTTTTTTAATTTTTCTTACAGTACGTTCTAATTCAGAATCGCAGAGCACTAATCCTTCATATCTTNCTATAACACCAAAAAAAAAAAAAAAAACATACATTGTTTCAAGGTGGAAAATACTTAGCTTGGAATTTTTGTGTTAAATCTCCTCAAGTTCTAATAGATCCAGGTGCTAATGAGTTTAATAACATCTTAGCTTTGTCTCTTAATGAAAAAGAAAAAAGTCTAAATCTGACGACATCATTTGAAACACCATCATATTTATATTTAACACACAGTTCTAAAAAACTTGCAACATGTAAATTTGGATCCTCATTTGTTGTTCTCCAAATGAATTATTTTGTATCATTTGTATTATTGCAGGTTTAATTTCAAATGAGTTAGTCGTTACAACAAGAGTTTGAATACTTAAGTGAACTTCATCTGTCGTAGGGTTTACATAATCCCTTATAGATTTTTGTAAATTATGATGTTCATTTTCACCAATTTGAACTTCAATATTATTTTGTGAAGTGTTCGCCATATCTTAAAAATTTTGAAGTCTTCCTTGTTTTCGAATTTTTCTTATAGTACGTTCTAATTCAGAATTGCAGAGCTCTAATCCTTCATATCTCGAACTACACATACAAACAATAGAATTCAGAAATTAAAATATCACAACAAAATAAAATAGAATTGGTAATAATAAATATTTTTTCGATTTTTTAAAATGATTCTTTCGAATTCCTTTTTAAATTTTTGGGTTTTTCTATTTTTTCAATAAAATAAAATCTACATTTCAAACAAAATTACAAATAAAAAGGTTTACTTTCCAAATATAAAATGTTCATACTACTTTTTCCCGACAAGGGCGCCAAAAACTTGACCCGACCCACAATTACTTGTATTTTTAATCTCCAAAATATTGCCAAAATTTTGATCCAATTTATATTTAGCAGCTAGTATGAATAATTGTAATGATATGAAAAATAAGTAATAATACTTTACACTAGAGGTACTATGCAAGTATACGTATCGTTTCAAGTAATATATGATTTTCCTTAAAAACCCCCAGTATCGATCCCACGAGGATAGTTGAACTATTTAAAATGACTTACTAAACTCAAATGCAAACTCTATCTAAATTGTAGATTTAAATGAAAATGAAAAGATAACATTAGTTAAAATTAAATTAAAGCAGATAAAAATGACTATACCTAACAGCTTAATAAAAGAAATTCTAACAAGTTTGAATAATATGTAAAACTCTTTCTCCTTGCAATAAGATATTAATCTACATAGGATTTGAATGAGTAAAAATATGATGATGTATTGTGACAAATAGGAGCATTCTTATTTTTTACCCCCTCCTGATACTAGCAAAGAACATTGACTAGTTTAGAGTTTTTCACCAACGTGTGTAGTAGTGATGAATAGATTCTACCTCTGACCTCTAAATTACCCATTATGCCCTCTTTATAGGACCTACTAGGGACCCTTAAGATCTAAACTCTAAACTGAATTTGAAAAAGAATCTAGTCTGTCACCCAAGAAACATCAATTCTATGCCCATCAAAATTTATCTCTCTATTTATTTGCCTCTCCCTTAGGTGATCGCAATGACTCTGCCCAAAATTAAGTGTGACACTCACTAGTTGGGTGAAATCATAGCTCTCACGATTTTTTATGTTTCTCGATGGATTTGAACCTCACAAGTGACCATTTTGTAAAGTCAATGAAGAATCAGTGAAAATGTCATCATAACTTTTAAAAGTAAATCGAAATTTTTAAATCATTCTCATCCCACAAGATTAATTCCTAAGAGCAAGGAGAAAAAATGGGAGCAACTCATAATTCATGANCAAGTGACCATTTTGTAAAGTCAATGAAGAATCAGTGAAAATGTCATCATAACTTTTAAAAGTAAATCGAAAATTTTAAATCATTCTCATCCCACAAGATTAATTCATAAGAGCAAGGAGAAAGAATGGGAGCAACTCATAATTCATGGAGAATAAAATGAAATCACCAAATTTTTTTTTGAAATCCAAGTCTTAAAACAAAAACTTAAACATAAATATAAAGTACCTTATGTCTTCTCTCTAACATAAATTTTGGAGTCTCCTTGTAGAAATCTCTAAACTCTTACTCTTACAAGACAAAACACACTAAAACATACACTTAAGTACTAAAGTGGGACTTCAAATGTTGCCGAAAATTCCCTTATTTTGTACAATTTTCGTCCATATTTATAGACTCTGAAAATAACCAAGGGTTGCTTCAAGAACTCCTTCAAAATTTGGTCAAATTCAATGGATCTTCTGGAAGGATTGTTATTAACGTTATAGCGCCAATCAGGGAGCTATAATGTTTGTTGTCCGCGTCTATGGTGCGATAGCTCCAAGGTACGACGCTATGGCGCCATACCATTTTGCTGCACTTTTGCTCATTTTTCCTTCTTTTTCTCCAAATGTCAATTCCATGTACCTGAAACCAAAAATATATAAAATACATTCCTTTAAAGTAAAATATCATTAAAAATATGCATAAAATGATCATAAAATATGCACTAAAAATATGAAATTTTAAGGTGGATCAACCATCCATTTTTCTGTACTGGCCTCTTAGCCATATCCTTTAGAAGGATGATGGAAATGACATTTATAGCTCTAGATCTATTGGTGCATTAGTTCTTTTGCATGCTCCTCATTATGAGTGTCTCTGAGATGGCTTTATCCTTATTGGTCTTTCTTTTCTTTTTGTTAGTAGCATGTTCCACNACTCTTACTCTTACAAGACAAAACACACTAAAACATACACTTAAATACTAAAGTGGGACTTCAAATGTTGCCGAAAATTCCTCTAATTTGTACAATTTTTGTCCATATTAATAGAACTCTGAAAATAACCAAGGGTTGCTTCAAGAACTCCTTCAAAATTTGGTCAAATTCAATGGATCTTTTGGAAGGATAGTTATTAACGTTATAGCGCCAATCAGGGAGCTATAGTGTTTGCAGCCAGTGTCTATGGCGCTATAGCTCCAAGGTACGACGCTATGGCGCCATACCATTTTGCTGCACTTTGCTCATTTTTCCTTCTTTTTCTCCAAATGTCAATTCCATGTACCTGAAACCAAACATATATAAAATACGTTCCTTTAAAGTAAAATATCATTAAAAATATGCATAAAATGATCATAAAATATGCACTAAAAATATTTAATTTTAAGGTGGATCAACCATCCATTTTTTTGTACCGGCCTCTTAGCCATAGCCTTTAGAAAGATGATGGAAATGACATTTATAGCTCTAGATCTATTGGTGCATGAATTCTTTAGCATGCTCCTCATTATGAGTGTCTTTGAGATGGCTTTATCCTTATTGGTCTTTCTTTTCTTTTTGTTAGTAGCATGTTCCAAGCTCACCACACCTTTTAGGATGTTGAATCCATATTTGTTCCGTGAGGCATACCCAAGGATTGGCGCGGTAGAAAGTTTGAAGGAGAAGTAGAGAGAGATAAAGAGAGGGAGAAAAAGTAAAAGAGCACAAAGAGACTTGTCTCATAGGGGTAAAAAGGGGTATTCCTAGGATTGGTTACCAATTTTATATATTTTAAATAGGGGGTTACAAGAGTGATTGTGAAAGAGCTCTCCTTATAAGAATGATTCTATAGAGAAGAGCCTAAAGAGAGCAAATCCTAGAGAGACCATAAAGCCACAAATACATGTTATGAACCCCTACTTATAGGAGTGAAATGCTAAAAAATGTGTTATTTTTATATATACATTTTATGTTCATTTTATTACAGTTTAATGGAAGGTATTCACATGTTTTTGGTTTTAGGTACAACCGATGAAATTTTTTATAAAAAGGAGAAAAATTAGAGCAAAACAGGGTCAATTGGAGCAAGGTGACACAAAATGAACTAGGGTCTAGGCGCCAGACCCTGTACGTGGGAACACAGATCTTCGTGGCATGGTGTTAGGATCTTACACCTAGGCACCAGGTAGTTATACTAAGCTTCTAGAATGTTAGCGCTTAGGCACTATAGTTGAGCGCCTAAGCGCCAGAATCTAATTTTGATTTTATGCATTGAATTTAGAAAAATTTTGACGAGTCATCTGAGGCAACTCTTGGGGATTTCAAGAGTTATTTTGAAAAGGAGTCAAGAGGCGCTCAAGTGGGGTGTTTGAAAGGGGGTCGGTGTGAAGAAGATCCTTCTTTTGGTGGCGTGAGGGAGAGTTTTTGGTGTGTGTGTGTGTGTGTCTTGGAGTGAAATTGTAAGGAGAGTTGAGAAATCATCAAAAGAACTTCAGAGGATTTGCTTTGAGAGAAGTTTAAAAGAAGTACTTTATATTTTTGTTTAAGTTTTGTTTATTATGTAAACTTGAATTTTAATATAAACCATGTTTCGTTATATTATCCCCATGAGATCTAAGTAGTTTTCTTTATCTTTCTCATTACAACAAGAATTAATCTTGTGTAGGATTGGAATTATTTAAGATTTCTCTTATTTCATACTTGTGATGATTCATTATTTGCTAATTAATTTGCATATTCAATCTGGTCAATTGGTATGTTAAAAGTTTTTGTGAAGTCATAATGACGCGGGGTAGTTATATATTCCTCAACTAGTAAGAATCACATTAATCTGGCGAGTTATAAGGTAACTTATTTGTTAATGCAAATAGATATGGAGATAAGTTTTAATGGGTGTAAATTGGTGATTTTAGGGTGACAAGCTAGAACCTTAACCAATTTGATCTAGAGTTTAGAACTTAAGGATCAATTAATCCTAAAAAGAGGGCACAATGGGTAATCTAGAGTGACAGGCTAGAACCTACCCAACATAATATAATATTTAGGAATTTAACTCTAAGTTTTCCAAAGTTCTTTATGCACTCGGAAGAGGGTAAAGAATATGATTCCTCTTATTTGTCACAAAACTACATTTAAAATTTAAACATTTAATTCCTACATTGATTAAGATCTCATTGCAAGGGGAAATACATTTACATAATTTGAACTCTTCTTCATTTAACTAGTTTAGGAACACTTAGCATTTTCTTTATGCTTTGAAATAAAATTTGTAGGGATTAGTTTTTTTTTTTTTACACATAAACTTGCAATCCTATTTCGTAGATATTTGTCTGAAGTTTAAGTAAAGTTTTATTAAGTTCATAAAGAAGTTTTTACCTTCCCCGTGGAATCGATACAAAAAGTTATATATTACTTGAAACGATACGTGCACTTACATAGTATCCCTAGTGTGTAAAATTAAATTGTGGAAAAAAATAACGAGAATTATTTGATATATAACATTCAATTAAAAATTAAACAATGCACTACCGTTGCTGCAACAAGGTTTTGTCGTTGTACTCTGATATTGAAATTGAAGTAATTACACACTAAGCATGAACACATTGTGTTGGGATCAAGGAGGTAGAGAGCCAAAGATGGAAAATTACATGTCTCCCTCTGCTTTATTAGAGGGATACGTGTCATTATTGTCTTTTGTAGTGACTTTTAATATTTGTAACTAATTATAGCATCTTTTAATATAGCCTAGACCTTTTGGTCTATAGGTCTTCTCATCGGTTGACCTAGCTAGTGTCAGTTGGGTATTTTGTCTGGATACTAATTTACCTTTGCTTTAGGAAATTGGTTAGCTTTTGAGTGGTAGCCGGTGAGACTTAGTGCAGTCGGTCGGCATTCTTGATTGTGGTTCCTTGATGATTTCTAGAGATCTTTTGGGGGAATTTTTTTGGAGAACCTCACGTTGATAGTTGTGAAATTGCTGGGGGTACAAGACCTTTGTCCTGTTGTTGGCATAGATGTCTTTCTCTTGTCTTGGGTAGCCCTTTGGTTGTTTGAGTGACTTTCAGTTGCTTAATGGTTCTTTGATTGATCACCATCCCTTTGGTTGGCTAGCCATTGGTCGATTGGTCATCAGTCGGCTGGTGGTATTCAGCCGATCAAATTCATGAATATTTGTGGATTTTCACCAGAAGAATGATTCATATTTTACTTCTTTTAACTTGGACCGTTTAATTGTCTTGAGATTCATGAATACAATGTTGAAGTATACATGTTTAAACTATCTTATATATTCATAAGAATTTAATTGATAAAGTCCTAAAAATTGACTTCATGAGATGATTGCTCGACAAAATAAAAAAAAACAAAACAAAAAAAGAAACAAAAATTATGTAACCATAAAAAAATTAGATCTTAACTTGATATGCAAATTTCTATCTTTTGTCATGCTTTGGAAAAAATATGAAATTATGGGCAATATCTTAAATTGTTATTTGAACTTAAAATAATAGTAATAATAGTAATAATAGTAAGAATAATAAGAATAATAAGAATAATAATAATCACGTGCTCTTAAATCTCAAGTTCAAAGCCGTAGTCTTCTCCTCTAAAGAACGACCACGTGAAACCACGTAAACTGATTATATCCTACAATATAGTATTCGTTTTGTTATGTGAATTTTAAGAGATCGTAAGGAGCTTAAATCCAATTACAATGTCTTCTTGCTAAACCCCGTTGAATAATATAACTTATAACTAATTTATCATACTTTTTAATATGAAGCAGCGAAATTAATGCTGCTTGAGGGAAATCTATGTTATATAGAAGGTTTAATTTCTATGAATCTACGATATGTAATACTAAAATTATGATTTTTATATCTATAGAACTTATCTCATTCATGAAAATATGTATTTCAATTTCTTAAATTAAAATTAAAGTTCTTCTTGACATGAAAACTCAAGGATTATAATTATATTAATCAAACTTTAAGTGTTAGACACACAAGTCCACATAGAATGCCATGCGCGTGCCGTGGCCTATTGGCAGAGCAGCCTCTCTGAAGATCGTAAGTTTCCTCAAATCACGGGTTTGAATCCCTCAATGTGTAGGATATGATACTCGAATATTTAACACATATAGAAGTGATTGAGGGTCGTCCGTCAGCCTTTCCTTACAAAAAAAAAAGGTATATATAAAATACCATTATATAGTAATATTAAATGATAATATCCGTTGGATGCCTCATTCTTCACATAATTTCTGTTCGGATCTTCTTCAAATTTTGAGGTAAATGGTGAGGATTGTTGATCGCTTTGGTGGGCAGCCGACAAATGCGTAGGTATTTTGATATATTTTATAGATCATTATTATTTTCCGCACGAAGTGCAAGAGGATCTCAGTTATTTAACCCTATAGTTATTTGAACACATGGGTCAGATTTAAAGGACAAAAAAATTGTAGAATTATGTAGAATCGTTAGGACAAATAATAGCCCTCATCATTGGTGCTCCAAATCTCAATGCTCACTCAAAGTCGCCAGTTCTCAACTCTTTCAAAAGTCGAATTCTATTTATTTCACTCCAATTTCTTGGAAGGGGGCAATTGTTACAAATTTATATTTATTTTTTTTAAAATGTTAACAATAAATTTTTGTTAAACATGAATCTTGATGTGTTACTAAAAATAATTTTAATTTNTCAATGCTCACTCAAAGTCGCCAGATCTCAACTCTTTCAAAAGTCGAATTCTATTTATTTCACTCCAATTTCTTGGAAGGGGGGGCAATTGTTACAAATTTATTTTTATTTTTTTAAAATGTTAACAATAAAATTTTGTTAAACATGAATCTTGAAGTGTTCTTAATAAAAAAAATTTTAATTCNTCAATGCTCACTCAAAGTCGCCAGATCTCAACTCTTTCAAAAGTCGAATTCTATTTATTTCACTCCAATTTCATGGAAGGGGACAATCGTTACAAATTTATTTTTATTTTTTTAAAATGTTAACAATAATTTTTTTGTTAAACATGAATCTTGATGTGTTCTTGATAAAAAAAATTTTAATTTCAAATTCAAAGTTATTTGAGTATTAATTTCTGCAACTTTATACTCAAATTGAATAGCTCGATAAGAAGAAACCAATGATGTCAAAATTTGTTCGATCCAAGTTCAATCAAGCCCAGATTAAATTGTTGAAACATAATTAGAGGTTTTGATTCATTAACTGGATGGTCAAATGAAGTTGTCGGCTGTTAAAAGTTGGGATTGTCGGTCGCCGGAATGGATATCCCGGCGCCCGTTTTAANTATATATATATATATATATATATAGTATTTTAATTTTTGAAAATACGAGACTCAATTAATCTCATATACTCAGTAGTTTAAATAAACAAGTCTAACACCGCAAGCAATACATCTATCCCGAAGGTTAGACACATTACTTACTGGTGAGGTCTTATTAAAAAAACTAAATAATTTATGACATCTGTTTAAGTCTACGAAAAATCATTTTTTTTATGTTGACCGACAAGTTCTCCTATTTAATACGAAAATTAAATAGGGTTTATATTAAGCTCGATTCTTAAAGTTTCCTATAAGGGCAAACCCCTATAGTTAGTTACATCTTGGATAACTGAACTCACCTAAGATAACTCTCGATAAAATTAGGGGACATTGTCTTCAAGAATTCAAAGGAATAGAACTTTTAAAAAGATCGGACAAAGAGGCGTGAAATGGGAATGACTCAAATTTGGAACATTTTATTTTGGAATCCAAATGAAGAAGAACTAGGGGATGTCATGAGACCTGAGAAGAACCTTGGTGACTGCCCAAGCTACCTTATGGTTCGGCTACAATTTCAGAGAGAATTATTTAAATGTTTCATCCTGTAAATTTTATTAATTATGACTTACATTTATGCGATAAGGTCGCACAAACAGCCTGAAAGATGTGAGGGTTTAGGTCGTGACGAATGACAACCGCAAAATCCTAAAATGAGTTAGTGCTTAAATTGTACAACAGTGTTGTACAAAGGTCTAACGAAAAAGTTGAGAATTTATGTCACACTAAGCGGACAACCTCGAAACCGTATGGCTATTGTTTAATTTCTAAGGAAAGACATGTTATTGTAGATCCTCATGCTCTTGTAGAAGGCTGCCCATAAAGCTAACTCCATGCTCCTCGGCGAAATAGCAGTCCTAAAGTTTAAGGTTTAAAGATTTAAATGATAGGTTTAAAGTTTAATTAGGGAGGTTAAAGTTCATTAGAGAGGCACTAGTTAGGATCCCACAATTTCCTCATTCCGGTATCACTATTTTCTTTTGAACTTACTTAGCTTAAACGGGTTGTGAAACCCATTTAAATCGGGGAAATCTTGTTAGTAACCGAGAGTTACCTCCTCCGATGGACTCTCATAAATTCAAAAGGGCGTTTTATGTTTAGTGAAATTTCAAAGGATTTATGATTATCTTTGAAACAATTTGTTTTAGATTTTTAAAAATATTGATTAATTATTTAAAATGGTTTTGGTTTTTGCAAATAAAGTAAAGTCCACAACCAGCAATTATAATATTTTGCAACAAAAGTAAACTACATAAAGTAAAATGATAGTAATTAAATAACACTATGAAAGCATATCTGTCATCTTCTCGGTATTCCTACTGAAAAATTAGCTTTTGCAACATGTATATAATTTAGCAGAAAATTAAATAAATTGTAAGAGTAGGTGAAGATGTATCTAACAGACCCTAAACTATGACTCATTGAATCCCAAAAGATCTTAGTTGATGATTTTAGAACAAAATATAACAAGTTCAACCTGTCCTCCGAAATATCTAAGAGATTCCAATGTGTTCGGGGAATGACCCTGAACCGCTTTAAAAATCTCTTAAAACATTTCGAGTTCATTTTTAACTTATCATATTATTCCAATAATCATCCAAGGTCAAGTTGAAATTACCCTGTTACTCGGTGAACTTTGACAATTTCATCATCCCATGGACCGGGTATCCAATTAATCAATTGATATTTCATTTAAGAGTTCTGTAGGTGAATGCCCCTAAAACAAGTTTAAGTCATTAAAGATTTTGTACCCACCACTAAAGTTGGGCTCGTAGTGTTTAAATGTGTTTATCATCAATCATGTTACCTTTTTCTGAATCCCGTCGAATAAGTTTAAATATCGAGCCTAGATCACTATCAAGCCCTTAATAATCTCAATGGGAGAGCGTGCAATTATTAAAACTTTAATTTATGTGATACATATCCTTATTAAAATATCCTATTATCATCAATTATGGGCTTAAAATGAGTGAACTATCATCCTCTTAGTCTAAGCCCATCACTTTAGAATCATTTGATTTTGATTAACTTCCCAATTCTGATAATTTATAAAACTATAATTTTACTCTTATCATGGAAAGGTGGTAAATTGATTTCTACCTTTTAACCAATTATGTTTCAGTCACCCCAAAGTGCTCTTTAAGATCAAAATTACCCACTTTTATCTTTGATTGATCATAAATATTGATTAAGACACAAGAATCTAAAATGATTATTTTGCCCTTGTGGCTCTCCACTTCATAACTCATCAAGCATAATCCAAATGATTTTGAAAATTTTAAAGTATCAGAGGAAAAAATGTGTTTTTTCAAAATTTAATTTAATTGAAATAATTATTTTAACTTAGACAATAAGATTTTCAACATTAATTAATTTAATCAATCAAAATAACATTTTTGTTTTTGTTTATGAAAAAAATATTAGGGGTTTAATTTTATAATTGTTTATTTATTTTTAGTGATTTAATTCAACAAAAAATATGTTTAAATTACAAAAAATTNATATATATATATATATATATATATAATTTGGAAAAAAAATAGTATTTTAATTTTTGAAAATACGAGACTCAACTGATCTCATATACTCAGTAGTTTAAATAAACGAGTCTAACACCGCAAGCAATACATCTATCCCGAAGGTTAGACACATTACTTACTGGTGAGGCTTTATTAAAAAAACTAAATAATTTATGACATCTGTTTAAGTCTGCGAAAAACCATTTTTTCTTATGTTGACCGACGAGTTCTCATATTTAATACGAAAAATTAAATAGGGTTTATATTAAGCTCGGTTCTTAAAATTTACTATAAGGGCAAGCAATTATAGTTAATTACATCTTGGATAACTGAACTCACCTAAGACAACTCTCGATAAAATCAGGGGACATTGTCTTCAAGAATTCAAAGGGATAGAATTTTTCAAAAGATTGGACAAAGAGGAGTGAAATGTGAATGACTCAAATTTGGAACATTTTATTTTGGAATCCAAAAGAAAAAGTACTAGGGGATGTCATGGGTCTTGAGGAGAACCTTAGTGACTTCCCGAGCTATCTTATGGTTCGCTTCAATTTCGGAGAGAATTATTTAAATGTTTCATCTTGCCAATTTTATTAATTAAGGCTTACATTTATGTGAGACGGTTGAACAAATAGCCTGGAAGATGTGAAGGTTTAGGTCGTGATGAACGACAACCTCAAAATTCTAAAATGAGTTAGGGCTTAAATTGTACAGCAGAGCTATAAAAAGACCTAAAAAAAAGTTTAGGATTTATGTCACACTAGGCGAACAACCTCGATATCCTATGGCTTATTGTTTAATTTCTAAGGAAAGATGTGTTATTGTAGATCCTCATGTTGTTGTAGAAGACTGTCCGTAAAGCAAACTCCAAGCGCCTCGGCGAAGTAGCAGTCCTAAAGTCTAAGGTTTAAATGACAGGTTTAAAGTTCAATCAGGGGGGAGGTTAAAGTTGATTAGAGCGATATCAGTTAGGATCCCACGGTTCCCTCATTCTGGTATCAATATTTTCTTTTGAACTTACTTAGCTTAAACCGTTTGTGAAACCCATTTAAATTGAGGAAATCTCGTTAGCAGTAAGGGTGTAAACAAGTCGAACACGAGCGAATCATGCTCAACTCATGTTCGGCTCGTTTATATTTTGAGCTCAAAAATTGTGTTCGTGTTCGGCTCGTTTGCTTAATGAGCCGAACACGAGCTGTTCACGCACAAAGAGTCATTTTAACAACCCTAATAATGTAGTCATAAGACAAAAAGGGTTTGAGCATATTTAAAAACTATTATTTATATTAAAACATCATTTGAATCTAATTTAATAATTTTTATTCTTTTTTCTTAATCAATATTTTAATTGGTTATAAATCTTTGTAGCCTTGTAGCCAATTAGATTTTTTTTTAAATACTACTATATATATATATA
>JXCR01124315.1:236561-312075 GCA_002079205.1 Phalaenopsis hybrid cultivar | reverse complement strand
TATCGAACGAAATTAACGAGCCTAACACGAGCTTCTTAACGAGCCGAACACGAGCTGTTCACGAACAACGAGCCGTTTTGACAGCCCTAACCGTGAGTTACCTCCTCCGATGGACTCTCATAAATTCAAAATGACATTTTATGTTTAGTGAAATTTTAAGGATTTATGATTATCTTTGAAACAATTTATTTTAGATTTTTAAAAATGTTGATTAATTTTTTAAAATGGTTTTTTGTTTTTGTAAATAAAGTAAGGTCCATAACCAAGCAGTTATAATATTTTGCAGCAAAAGTAAATTGTAGAAAGTAAAATGATAGAAATTAAATAACACTATAAAAACGTACTTGTCATCTTCTCAACATTCCCGCTGAAATATTAGATTTTGCAACATGTATATAATTTTGCAGAAGATTAAAAAAATTGTAAGAGTAGGTGAAGGTGTATTTAACAGACCCCAAACTATGACTCATTGAATCTCAAAAAATCTTAGTGGATGAATTTAGAACAAAATATAGCAAGTTCAATTTGTCTTCCGAAATATCTAAGAGATTCCAAAGTGTTGGGGAATGACCCTGAACCTGAAGATCTCTGGAAATATTTTGAGTTCATTTTGAACTTATCATATCATTTCACTAATCATCCAAGGTCAAGTTGAAATTACCTTGTTACTCGGTGAACTTTGACATTTTCATCATCCCAAGGACTGGGTATCCAATTAATCAATTGATATTTCATTTAAGAGTTATGTAGGTGAATGCCCCTAAGGCAAGTTGAAGTCATTAAAGATTTTGTACCCACCACTAAAGTTGGGCTCGTAGTGTTTAAAGGTGTTTATCATCAATCATGTTGCCTTTTTCTAAATCCCGTCAAATAAGTTTAAGTATCGAGCATAGATCACTACCAAACCCTTAATAATCTCAATGGGAGAATATGCAATTATTGAAACTTTAATTTATGTGATACATATACTTATTAAAATATCATATTATCATCAATTATGGGCTTAAAATAAGTGAACTATCATCCTCCTAGTCTAAGCCCATCATTTTAGAATCATTTGACTTTGATTAACTTCCAAACTCTGATAATTTATAAAATTTTAATTTTACTCTTATCATGGAAAGGTGACAAATTGATTTCTATCTTTTAGCCCATTATGTTTATGTCGTCCAAAAGTGCTTATTAAGATCACAATTACTAACTTTTCTCTTTGATTGATCTGATTGAGGCACAAGAATCTAAAATAACTATTTTGCCCTTGGGGCTCTCCACTTCATAACTCATTAAGCATAATCCAAATTACTTTGAAAATTTAAAATTACCTTGTCCATGGGGCAATTAAGACATCAAAGGAGATAAAGTGTTTTTTCAAAATTTAATTTAATTGAAATAATTATCTTAACTTAGAAAATAATATTTTCAACATTAATTTATTTAATCAATCAAAATAAAATTTTTGTTTATGAAAAAAATATTAGGGGTTCACCTAGGTCATAGAAATATTTAGGCAAAATTCCATGATTTTTTAAATCTAATTTTAATTTAATGTTATAATTGTTTATTAATTTTTAGTGATTTAATTCAATAAAACATATGTTTGAATTACAAAAATTATTTTTTATATTTTTATTAAGCCTCTCTGAGTCCAGAGAACATAGAAGAATAAATTTTATATTTTGTGATTATTTATTTATTATATTTATTTTAATGGGAAAAATAAGAAAAATATATTTTAGGCCTTTAAAAATTTATTTTTAATCTAGGAAAATTAGGAAAAATACTTTAATGAGTTCAAAGGGATCAAGAAATCACTAGGCACATTTTAAAATATTGTTTGTATTTTTGGAATTTTTAATTGTTTTTAATTTAAAATATAATTCAAAAATGAATTATTTTCTCCAAAAGAATTTTTATTTTTCCTAAGTACCCCTGATCACAAGGAACTCAGCAAACCACTTTTCATAATTTTTCTATGTTAATTTAATTTAATATAATTACTTTTGTAAAAAAATATAATTTTTCTCATAAAATCAGCTTTAGTGCTCAAACTTAATCAAATTATTTCAAATTTTCACAGTGAGTCAACATGAGTTTTCTACACAATGTGGAATTGATTTTATAAATTTTTATTAATTTTTAATTTAAATAAATTAATACAAGTTATAAACATTTAATTAACTATAGAAATGTACAAAATTATTCAAACCATCATCGTATTTTTTTAAGCTCCTCTGATCACAGAAATCCTACTAAAATTTATCTCATAATTTTTCAAGTGATATTTCAATTTATATAATTATATTAAGCCATAATAGCCCTCCAAGCTTAAAGATTAGTGTTATAAACATAGTGATGTTCTCTAACCTTGTAAAAATCAGAGAATATTGTCTCTTTCATGTGGAACAAACCCTAAAAATCTCAAGCTATGGTGAACAATCTTTAAGCACAATAAATTAAAACACTACAAAGAGTATTTAATTAATTAAAAACCAAAGAGTCAACAAATAATTTTTATTTTTGTCCACATTATTCTCCTCTGTTTACTGAGTAAGATGGTATTTTTAATTTATTTTTATGATTTTTTATGCAAAGTTATGTATTTTCTAAGATTTGGAATTTAATTAAATAAAATAATCCCTAATTTTCTACTTATCCACACGGTGTCACGTCATCCTCGTCCGCTTCGAAGCCTCCACGCGACGCCCCTCCATTCGACGCCGCCAGATGCCTCAACGCCTCATCAACCCTCGGTTTCATTCCATCTATATGTCCGGCGCAATCCAGAGCATCCATTTGAAACACGCAGAAATGAACGACATCTGTTCATCTTTCCCAATCTTCCTAACCTGAGAACCGTTAAACTTCAAATCTTAAGATCTCTCTCGATACTCAACTAAATCACATGGGGTTTGTTCCTGCACTTTCATCTACTCAAGACAATCGCATCCATGCGGTTTTAAATGCTAAGAAATATAGTTTATACGCATGGAGAATCAAATTAAGCTCGGTTTAGGGTGAGAGCTAAATACCATTATCTGAGAGAGGTGGCCTCAATCAGATGGTTTGATAAGCTTCAGCGGAGTTCAAAGAACCTTCAGATGAGCTCCTGGGCTGTGGTGAATTGTCTAAGTATGATTACGACCAAAGCCGATTTCAGGTGTTAGTCTAGAGCTAGGTTAGAGGGTCTCTGTGATGGGACTTTTGTGGGGGATCAACTCCTTTCACTCTGCGGATGGTGTGTGCACAGTTAATTTGACATTGGTGGACTGTGGATGTGTGGGGAAATATGTCCTAGTTTGCCTTGAATTTTGAACTCAAAATTGATCTCTCACATCTAGAGGGGGAAAATGGTGAGCTTGATCTTAGGAGTTCTTGGAGAGTCTCTGGAAACAATTAGGCAAAGTTTCCTCAAGGAAATTGGCTTGGCCATGGAGGAGGTGATTTAAATAAAAGGGGAATGGGTGGCTAGCTTGGCTTCAATCCAGGTGTAATTAGTTACTTATGTGGAGGGGAAAGATGTGCCAAAAGCCAATTAAAGCTTGCCATCTTAGATGGGTGAGTTTGGGTTTAGATTGGGTGGAGGTGGCTCTCAGTTTTGGTTCCTCTGGTGACTAGGGTGGCTGGCCAGACCATAGGAGGTGTTCAGGGGGTCAGTGAGCCAGTGAGCAGTCCCTCAAGGTATTTAATTGGATTACTAATAGGTTTTGGCAAAGATCTCCTTGGTTTAGTCTTTTTAGGAAACAAATTCCTTAATTTAGGGGTCCCTTGGTCCATAGCTCATATAAGGTGGGCTAGATGGGTCTAGCCTAGTCACTAGAGTCCACATGGTGGCTGTAGTGGTCTTAGGTTGACCAATTTGGCTAGGTTTGGTTACATTTGGGTCATGGGTACATTTTGGGTTCAAGTTGAGCTAGGTTGGGCTAGTTATGACATTGAGCTTAATTGATTGATCAAGATAATGTAGATGATTGTCATAAGGAGTTTAAAAAAGGTTTGGGGTGGTTTTGAATTGATTTAGAGATTCAAATTGAAGGATTTTAGCTCATGGTCAATTTTGGGGGAGTTGGGTTAAACTTGGGTTTGAGTTGGACTAGAGTTTAGCTATGGCCTAATTGATCAATTTGAAGTGGGTGATTGTCATGAAGAGTTTTTGATGGAAATTTGGGGTTATAGAGTTAAATTTGGTGGAATTTGGGGACATGGCTAATTTGGGGCAAAATTAGGGGTTTTGGTCCAAGTTGATTTTGAGTGAAATTGAGGTTTGAACAAAGCCAATTGAAGGCTCAATTTGATGTGGGGAACTGTTGTAAAGAGTTTATGATTAAAAATTGGGTCAATTGTATAGGTTTGGGTGTTCAATTGACTGGGATTTTATCAAATCGAGGATTTTGATTTGGGTTGAAATTAGATCCAAATGTTAGTCAATTAGGCTTGGATTTGATATCCATCAAGCTTGGACATGATGAATTTGAGTTTAGAATTGAAATTGGGAAAGATTGGGATAAAATTGGTGGACATTGGTGGTGAATTGAGATAATTGAACATTTAAGTGAAATTTGGGGCTTTTGGTCAAAATAGGTCAAATTGGTCAAATTAGTCTCAATGGAGTGGTTCAAATTGATTTTGGGACATTTGAAATGATTTTGAATATTTTGGGACAATTTGGTTCATCAAGGTTATTTTGGTAATTTTGGCAAAATAAAGGGTTTTTGGTAATTTTGAAAATTTTGGGGTGTTTTGGTCAACTAGGGTGGTTTCAAATGGTTTAAGATTTTTTTTAAAAGATTTGGGTATTTTGGGCAATTTTGGGGTTCAAACGGTAACTTGGTAAATTGGGTAGATTTGAGGGCAAAAAGCTAAGTTGGCTATTTTGGTAAAATTGTTCAACCTCCCCACTTAAGCCATGGATCAATAAAATATTCTACTTTGGGTCCTTCATGTACCGGTCTTTGCTAAACCCTAGCCTAGAGCTAATGGGTCTAGGGGACCATCTACATGAGTCTCCCAAATGGTCAAGGGACCAAAGTTAAGCAGGTCTGGGTTTAAGGTTGTGAGTTAAAGTGTAATGTGCAAATGTGTGTGTGAGACCAACCAAGACTACACCACCAGAGGGTTAACCCTAAGGTCGAGTACTCCTATGGCGACTCTCCTTAAGATCCCCCACTCCGATCCCACATACTAAGTGCTAGAAGTTAGGACCACTATGTGGAACTTCAAGTTGAGTAAAGAAGAGTTTAGAATTTTTAATGGTGAGAGTTCATTTTCTAGTCCTCTAAAGATAGTCGACAAGAAAGTCCTATGGCTTGATGCTAGGCTATCAAGGAATAAACTAGACCTCAATCAAAAGTAAGGTCAACATAAGTCAAATAAAATTTAAATTTATCATTTTTTAGTCAAATCAATCATTTCAATGAGATAAATCCAATGAGCTTAAGATCATTAAATTTGAGATCATTAGGACACCCATGTTCTTAAAAAACCATTTATGATTAAGGAGGATCAAAATGGATTGTTTTGATCCAATGGTTAAAGAAGTTACACACCAAATGACCATGACGCCCCCTGCAAAAAAAATAACTATAAATAAGTCACCTCTCTTCACGTAGGAGTAGGAGAAGAGAAGAAGAAATGGTAATCCAATGCCAGTTTTGGAGAGAAGTCCAAGCGGGTAAGTAACAGCCTCGATAGTTGCCAACCATTATTGACTAACGCTCATCAACCACCATCAACAATCATCAACAATCGTCTACTATCTCTTTGTACCACCGCTAACCACCGATAACCACCGATCACTACCTACAAACGTTGTAATAAAAATACAACTATGGTTTTAGCACTTGTATTTTTTTTTGTGTTGTACAAAGACAAGTGTAATTTTTCAGTGTTAGATTATGTCATGATAGAAGGGGACACTCTTGTACTTACAAATATAGTGGATTGCATTGACTAGGTTAGGCTTAGTGCTTTTTTGTTTGGTGTTGCTTGTGAGAAACAAATTATCATCTATAGAAATCAACACTTCTTCAATGGCTAAGAAATGTAATACGTTAGCTTCTAATTTTAAAACTCTCCATTACATTGCACAGTCTTTAAGTTTACGATGTCAAACCTCTTTTGAATCCCTTGAGGATCATGTATGAAGAATGAATTTATCTAAAAATGTTATTCTTTGACTTTTCCATGAGGCTTCACAACTGATGATAGTGCATAAATTAGAGGCACCTAGTTAGAACCCCATCGACAAACTAACGTTCATCATTAAGAAGATTACCACCTAGACACTGCCAGCTCTATACGTCCATTGTGTCTAGTCAAGCCTAGCAACAAAACTCCAACAATAGTGGAGAACTTAGCCTGATCTCACATAATATGTGATGAGTTACGACATCTAGTGTAAACAGATTTATCCCAATTTAATAAAACTCATTCTCCACTCAACTCAATCTTCAAGTCATCTATATTGGCTAAGATCCTTCTTCAATACCATATTTCTACAGAATTCAAGCTTCCAATTATTGATTCTTATGATGGGACATCTGATATATATGAAGTCATCGATCATTATAAACCTATATGCACATCTGAAGGGCTTCTCAGATGCTCATTTCCAAGTTTTTCTTACTACTTTTAAAGTCCAAGCGTATACTTAATTTTATTCACTCTTAAGGGGAATCATTCATACCATTGATGAGCTTACTACATTATTTATTGATAAACTCATAAAAAATTAAATGATTGTTGATAACTCCTCAACGTCTTTGAGATTCATCAAACTGATGGAGATTAGGTGAATGCTTATTTTTGAATATTCTTTTTAAAGCTCATTAAATTCTAGGAGTAGATCCAAAATTATCGAGGTGACTTTTGAGGAGAATTACATTCTGGTCCATTCTACTCATCATTAATGTGAAAAATAGTTCGCTCATGTACTGACCTCATCCATCACATTGAAGCAAAAATTACAACTGATGAAGCCATTAATGCACATAGAAAGTAACTTGAAACACTCATAGAAAAGAATAAGAAAAGCCTAAAAGATACTGCTCAAGCCTCTCATGAATAAAGTACAACCACGGGAAAACCTTCATTTGCCTCAGGCATATAAATGGGAAACTACCAGATAAAGAATAAAAACCACTTAACACTTCATGTGTTAACATTCTGATGGAATTTTAGATTAAGAAATCTTAAATAGTCATATCCACTATAGTTAAATTTTGGAATTCAGGAGCAAGATAGTCACTTCCATCGAAGTCAAGGTCATAACACTGAAGCACATTATCAGCTCAAAAAATGAGATCAAAAGGTTAATTTGACAAGGATATTTAGATTGATTCATATAAAGCAATATCCCCACATAAATAATACACCTATTGGGGGGTGGGGGGTGGGGGGTGGGGGATATCAAGTTCAAAAGAAACCACTAAAGAATCTTCAAACTATCGACAAAATCAAAACAGTCGTAGGAGGGACCTTGTGTGATAACAATTATTATCAAGATAAGGAACTTTAAGAGAAATACCCTCCCTTAAACATTAAATGTAAAGAATCTTTAGATATATTATCAGTGATTAGTGCAGGAAAGTTATTTCTAGTTATTATTTGTCTTTACTATTGTTCAAATATCATTTTGTATCTATATGTTGAATTTAGTTTCAATATTTGACGTACTCAATATTATCAACTATGATTTTCTTCTATATGCATAATATTTTATTTGAATACAATTATGATTACATTCTTAAGAAATTATAGGGCCAAATTGCATGGCAATCCAAATGTCAATCTTAGGAAATATGCAACTAATGTTACATCTTAGACTGAGCTTGATCAATCAAAAAATTATTTAATTTGACTTTGTCCACACTAGTTTATACCATCAAATATTTTTTTCGAGAAAAAAGCCTAGGACGGTTCTAACATCCCTGGTAGATTTCATTAGATATTGTCCATCATAGGTGAAAACTATCAAATATTTTCTAGAAAACAGCTTAGATTGGGTCTAATAGCCTTGGTGGATTTCGTTTCCCTTTTTTCAAAATAGGTTAATGCAATCAAAAATATTTCGTCAAGATAACATAGAACATTTTTAATATTCTTTGTGGATTTCTTTCGACATTTTCAATAACTCAAGACAGGTCTAAGATCCTAGGTGGATTTGATTCAATTTTTTTTCATAACAGGTTAACACCTTTAAAAATTTTCTGGAATAATAACATAAGATAAGTTTAAGATGCTTGGTAGATTTTACTCAATTTTTTTTTATAAAAATTTAATGCTTTTTGATATTTTTCAGCAAATAAACCTAAGACGTGCCAACATTCTTGAAGGATTTATTTGAACTTAGGATGGGTTAGCACCGTCTAACATCTTTGATAAAATAACTTAGGATGGGTTAACATCATTTGGGTAACTTCATAAATTTTACTATTGCCCAAATCATTCTGTCTACATAACTTAAGTGAAATTCCAATTTGTAGTTATGTTGCAACATAAGGATTAAATAAGGGATGAAATAAAATTTGATTCCAAACATTTGAAGACAAATACACTATCACAAAGTGTAAGGGATACATCAAGCAGACAAGGAGATTTATAAGAAACACACTATTAAAAAGTACAATGACTACATCAAATAAATGAAAAGCTCTAAGAAGAAGAATTGTCTATGGTGTGCTCATTCAAATCACTATAAGCTTCTTCACCTTTTATATAAGAAGAAGGATCTTCAAATGCTTGTTGAGAGATAGGCCCTTGATATTAACTCTAGCTTGATGGTGCACGATACAAGTTTCTTTTACGAAGCCTTGTATGAATCCTTCCTTTAGGCATTCATGCTATAACATCTTGATGTTAAAATCATAAATGTGATCACAAATCTTTTGACCTTGAATATGAATGATAATGTTAAAATCAATGTAACTTTGGAAGTCTTCCATGCCCCTCGATCTAACTTCAACAATATTAATATCTTGCACTAACTTCAAACTACCATTTTCCTCTTCATAGGTAGGCATCCTTTCCTTTTATGGCCTTCATGATTTTGCTACTTTAGTTAAATTATTTTATGTATCCTTCAGCTCCTCTTGAGTATGCTTTAAATCTTGAAACTATAAAGAGAAAGAAGTCATCATAATAGATAGCTCAGTTCTAAGCTCTGTTAAGGTTTTCAATATTTTCAACCTTAAAATCATATCTATTATTGTATTCACTTAGAGGTAACTTCAAACACTCAATTCCATTCTTTTAAGGAAAGTATTTGCACCATATCAAGGTTTATCATTTTTTCCTTCTAAAGTAGAAAACATTATGTCATATAAATAAAATTAATATGAAACAAAAGAAACTTATATGTGCCAAGAAAATTTACATAATCTAGAGCTCTTTAGAATCCAATACATAAGTAATTCAACATCTCCTCTGGAATATGAAGTTTTGAGGGGCTAGTCAAAAAAATTTTAACCTTGTCATTCTTCTTACATTAATTTGGGGGAAGAATTTCAAAATCACTATCCTACAAGGGTCACTTTAAAAGGATGTTAGATGCTAGTTTAGAACACATTTTTGCAAACTTCTTCAACATCATGGCATAATATCTTCCAAGATGAATGGAGAGGTATGTTTTAAGAAAAAAATTCTTCATTCACAAAAGTATTAATGTAATGTGCATTAAACGTCAAATGCCTGATATCATGAAAACCAAGCATTCTCAGTACATCTTCTACAATGACATGAAGTGGAATAAGAAGTTATTATATTTTTTCTCAACTCTCATGAAGGCCCCATTTGTTTTTTGCAAAGAAAAATCTAAAAGAAAAATTTCCTATCACTGTTAGAACATCCTTAAAATTAGGAATGTGTGAAAATTTGTGGACAACATGCAAATTCAACACACATATTGTGTTACATGAAAGAGGAGCCAAATAAGCGCAGTCAAATGGACCAAACAAACTAACCACCATATCACTTGCAAAGTAAGACTTCTTTCAAAAAAGTATCCAAGCATTCTCAGTAATTTTCAACACTACCTTATTAGTATTCTAATAATTTTTATGGCCTTTAAGGGGTTGTTAATCTCTAGATATTGTAACCTCAAAGGAAAATCAATCATAAAGGTCCTCTTATTATAAAAAACAACCTGGAAGGAGAGGATAACAACAACTTGAGGTAGAAGCCAATATTTGCGAGAGGAAGAAGGTAACAATTGTCTGAAGAAAGCAACAACAACTCGTAGAAGAAAGTAACAACTGGCTAGGGAAGAATGTAGCTACAACCTGGATGAGAGTTCAAGTCATGGAGAAGTGTTGTGGCTACTCTCCATTTTAAAGGGGTTAATTTTTTGTGAACATTTCAATTTTTTTAGTTATTCTTTGGGAGAAAACCCGCACGTACACACACACACACACACATGCATACACAGTCAAATGTGCAACAAGCATGTGAATTATTTTTCATTTGCCCACGTGCACAACTCCCACATCTATGCCCATGTTGATGTTCCATTTCACACCCTACACCCGTGATACCCACATCTGTGCACTCGTGTGTGCCCACATGCCCCGTTCCTACACTCATTAGCACTTACTTGTCCTTCTACATGTCGTTACATCTTAGTTTTGGTTTGTTGCCATCCATGGACTCCATTACATTGTTGTGCTCATTTTTTGTTTGGACATACATGTCAGCTTGGGCATGCATACCTACACACTTAAATACCAATCTACCATTGTAAGGCTGCCACAACTTCTCTAGTGCAGCCTCTCCCAACTAGGACAACTTGATCAAAACTTCATAATGCATCAATGACATCTCAAGCCTCTTCAAAGTATAAAATTTTAGCATGTTTGAAGTTATATCTTCAGACGACATAAGTAACAACACTCAAAAATAAGGCAAAAACATATGTGCCATTAATAATTTTTTATGTAGCATGAATCTTGATTATTTTCTTATAAAGGATCTTCCATAATCAAATTCAAGATCATTTGGGATACGATTTCAATAAGTTTATAATAAAACTGAATGGCTCAACAAGACAAACCCAATGATGTTAAAAATGATTTAATTCAAGTAATATCGAGCTTAAATCAAATAATTACATCATAATTGGAGCTTTTGGATTATCAATTGAATGGTCAAATGAAATCTAAATTTAATATGTTTATAATTAAATTGAGTTTCTCCACGATATGAGTAAAATGAGCCCAAGATCACCAAATTTCATTGTCATGAAAACACTCAATCCTTAAAAAATAACTTATGATCAAGGGGGATTAGCATGGATCATCTGATCATGTGGTTAGAAATTTACACACCAATAGACCAAAATGTCTATCCCCAAAAGGATATAAATAAGCCCCTCACTTCACTTGAGAGGAGGAGAGAAGAATTGGAATTCGAGAGCCAATTCTGAAGAGAAGACCCAACGAATAAACACTGACTTCTATAGCCACCAAGCACCATCGACCACTCCTCATTGTACACCTTCAACTATCGCTGACAATCCCAACTTGCCATTACTTGCCACATCTTGCAATCATTGTTGTCAAAGTATGACTGTGATGTCTAATACTTAAATTTTGATTGTGTTCTATGAAGCTAAGTATAATTTCTGGTGTATGATTGTAATTATGTTTCTGTTGATTGTTTTGATTGGGCTAGACCTCGTGATTTATTCTTTATTAAGGTTTTTCCACATAAATTTTTTTTTGTCTCCTCAAACTACTTTTCTTTTATATGTATGTATAACGGATCATCTTGCAATGCTAAGATGTTCAATTATCACTCTATCACAATGAATTTTCTGGCACTTAATAAAAAATATGTTTTGGTCAAAACATGCTCCATTATGAAAATTTTCACGTAAAATTGTCTTAAGTGGTCATCAATTTTTTTTATTTTAAATTCTTATTTTTAAATGATCACAAAAATTACACATTATCCAAAAATATTATGCTCGTGACCCTATTGTACATGCATACATTGATACAAGGGCATTCCATTTTTCTATTAAAATCATTTAGCAAAGTATGAAAACAAAGAGCATTTATATAAATATCACATTAATTATTCATATATATTTACATATCTTATACCAAAAGGTACATAAAAAATGTGTCAGCATGAATCTTGTGGAAAACTTGTAGCTCAAGGAAAGAATGACATGACAATGCTACACGCATCGAAAAGTGACATAGGGAACCGAGAAAGTCGATCAGCTCACACCAGCCTGTATTCATCCAAACTATCCCAAAGATGCAAGTTCAGAACACATCCTCTACTCGATGATGAAATTCTATTGAAATAACGAGAATTCCCCCGGTGGGAAATGAGGAATGAAGTCCAACTCAATGCATCCAACTGACCAACATTAGCCGGATGAACTCATCTCCCAGACTATCACAAAAAATCTTCCCGGTTGCCAATTCCTGAAGGGCTGCCCAACCAATGCTCCAGGACTAGAAGGCGAACTGGTAGCATTGATTGATTCGCTACTTCAGCCTCATTCAACTAAACCAGAGAATGTCAAGACCTTAGATCCACATGAGTTGATTTATTAAAATAATCTATATAGTCCCTCATAAAGCGGGGTTATAAATGTAGCTTTCCTTTACTGTTTGCCCTATCATATAAATAGGACTTTTAGCCCCTCTTCCATGTAACTACTTATAGGAAGGTGGTTTTTTTGGCTCTTCTCCCTCTCCATGTATAAAAAATATTTGATTATATAAAAATGGTCAAAAAGACCCCAAAATATCACATTTTCCTCAGAGTGGCAAGTCGTTGTGTACTCCTCTCCTCTCCTCCCTATTCTCTCTCTCTCTACCTTTCTCTCTTTTATTTTGATCTTTGGCCTCTCTACCTTCTCTCATGTAACTACTTTTAGGAAAGGATTTTAGGCTTTTCACCCTCTCCATGTATAAAAAAAATTTGATTATATAAAATTTGTCAAAAGTGCCCATAAATATCCCAGTTTGCCCAGAGATGCAAGTTGTTGTGCACTCCTCTCATCTCCTCCCCGCCCCCTCTCTCTCTACCTTTCCCTCTTTCTCTTATTGTGACAAATTTGGATTCAACACAAAACTTTATTATTTATATGAAGAACCACCAAATCTTTAACAACACAAAAAATACCCATATAGCTAACCATTTTAAGGTAAAATATATCTTTTCATGTGTAGGTAAAATACTTTTTCCCGAAAAAATTTAAAATTAAATATTATATTTGTAAATACATAAAAAATATGATGTGTATATGTAAGTCTTCCCAAATATATATATATATATAGTAAAGTATTTCTTCAAATTTGTATAATACTTCAAACATCAACAAGTATTAAGAGGGCAGGGTATTCTAGGTGAAATTTAGCTGGCTTTTTCCTTTAGCCACGAACCATGCATGCTGTACAGAAGTTATTTGACGGTAAATGTAAATCATGGATGTCTGCCAAAAAAGTCTTTCCTCTGCTTGAGCAAAAATTTCTTTCTTCCTTTCAACATGTGCTGGGAGTGGTTTGTCAACTACTTCGTTCAACTTCATATTTAATTCAACACACCAGGAAAATCGGTGCATAAATGCAGTTCCACCACAAACCTTCCATTTTTTTTCTGAATTTCATGAGCATTTTCATTCTTTTTGGCTACATTCTGCATGTGGCCTCCCCATCGTATAATACTAAATATGTTTTTAACAAAATGAATGCAAATAGAGAGAAAATGAAATATTCATCATATTAGCTTAATATCTGAATCACTTTAAATCTACTTCCAACAACAAATCAATAAAGAGCCCAAAAAGGAAACAAGAGCATCTTACAAAACTCAACCAAAGAAGAGAGAATAAATAGCATCCTATTAATAAAAAGACCTGTACAAATAAGAAAGAACCAAATTGCTTCCTTCCTTCAAACAAATAAACTCAAACATTAGTGTTAGAAAAATTTAGGAGCTTAACAACTGAAGGAAGCAACCTTTAAAATGTGTTAAATTACTTCTAAATATGATATTATACTCATAAGCAAAGGCGTTCCCAAAGACTCTAACATTCCTTTCTAACCAAAGAAAATGACTTGAAACATTTATTGAAAGAGGAATGAATATTTTAAAAATATTTCGGCTAAAAGATTCTAAATAACTAAAGAACCTAGCCATATTACATCCCATCCAAAAAGTGTCATCATAGTGAATGCATATTTTTAAAATTCACACAAATAATTGACACTCGAAAAGATATGAGAGTGAAACTCATTAAATCTTCTACACGACACAAAGATAAGATGAACCATCAAAATTTTCTTAATTAAAGCAACTTTTGTTTTGAATCCTTTCACAATAACTTTTCAAGTAAATAATATCCTTTAAACTAAGGAAATTGGCTCTATTCTATATTTAAAGGATTCTGAAAAAGATAACGACAAATAATTTTATGAGATTATGGATTTCTACCTTGCCACAAACATTCCAAAATGTCATCAATTTTCCTGCCTATTTTAGGGTTTGACCTCAACATCTCCGGTTCAAATTATATTCTTGTTCATGGCTTGCTAGAAAAAATATGGGCTTTGCAAATAATCATTATCAGTTCATTAGCAGACTACAACCCTATATAATTACTTTAGAGATGCAAAATACAGCTTTCGTTCGTTTCTTACACTAAGCGTAGCTAGAAGAGATAGAAAAAAATAATAATATAATATTATTATAAGCAAACGATAAGAATAGAACATAACAACCTCACATAACTTATAATATACTTACAGACTTCTGAGCGAGGAGACTAAACCCTACCATCACAATTTACAGTCTCTTTCTTTTTTTATGCATTTTTATCATGTTTCTTACTTAAGTGATGTTTATCTCATGAGAATTATTTTTACGTATTGTTCATTTTTCAATGATCTCCTCCTTATGTGAATTTAATTTGCACTTGTAGTTTATTCAAGTGTATTTCCTCTATGTAAAATCTTTTCCATGTGAAATCCTTATCATGTAAAATTATTTACATATATTTCATTTTCACCATGTGTAGTTCATTTTTGTATTTAACCTTCATATATAATTCCCGTTTATATGTAATTATCATATGAGGATCTCCATGTATATGTAAACTTCATGTGCATGATTTCTCCGCGTAGTTTGCACCATCTGTAGATTTCATTTGTAGTTTGTTTTCATATGTAATTCCCATGCATAAATATTTTTATGTGTGACCCCTCAACATTAGTAACTTTGTTTCATGTGTAATTCTTTGGTATAGGTAATCATCATGTGTTGGATTTCTACATATATGTAGTCTTCATGTGTAGTTTGTTTCATATGTAATTGCCATATAAGCATGCTTCATGTGTATTCTCCCTATGTATTGTATGCTTCATGTGTAGTTTGTACACCTTTTAGCATCCTAATAGAGTCTAAATTTACCTTAATGTTAGAATCTAAATGATTATATAGAAATCCTTCCAATCCTATTCCTGTAGTCTATGACCTAAGACATTAAAATCAATATTTTCAAATCAAGCCCCTAGAATTAAGATCTCTCAACTCAATTTTTAGCGCAACTACAAATCATTTAAATCAAACACTTCAAATCCAATCTATTGAAACCAAACAACTTTTTCAAATATCAGTCAAATCAAACCTTTTAAAATCAATCATTTTTAGTTCAAATTAATATTTTTCAACACAAATTAATCATTTTGAAATTAAGTAACTTCAATTCAAATCAACCATTTTCAACTAAAATCAAACAATTTAAAATCANATATATATATATATATATATTAAGCCTCTCTGAGAATAGAGAACATAGAAGAATAAATTTTAAATTTTGTGATTTTTAATTTATTTCTTATATTTATTTTAATGCGAAAAATATATTTTAGGTCTTTAAAAATTTATTTTTAACTTAAAAAAATTGTGAAAAATATTTTAATGAGTCCAAAGTGATCAAGAAATCATTGGCACATTTTGAAATATTTTTTGTATTTTTGGAATTTTTAATTATTTTTAATTTAAATTATAATTCAAAGATGTATTATTTTCTCCAAAAGAATTTTTATTTTTCCTAAGTGCCCCTGATCACAAGGAACTCAGAAAACCAATTTTCATAAGTTTTATAAGTTTATTTACAATTTTTCTCATAAAATCAAATTTAGTGCTCAAACTTAATCAAATTATTTTGGATTTTCATAGTGAGTTAACATGAGTTTTCTACACAAAGTGGAATTTATTTTATTAATTTTTATTAATATTTAATTTAAATAAATTAATACAAGTTATAACATTTAATTAATTATAGAAATGTACAAAATTATTCAAACCATCATGGTATGTTTTCTAAGCTCCTCTGACCATAGAAATCCTACTAAAATTTATCTCATAATTTTTCAAGTGATATTTCAATTATATAATTATATTAAGCCATAATAGCCCTCCAAGCTTGAAAATTAGGGTTATAAACATAGGGATCTTCTCTAACCTTGGAAAAATCATAGAATATCTCCTCTTTCATGAGGAACAAACGCTAAAAATCTCAAGCTTTGGTCAACAATATTTAAGCACAATAAATTGAAACACTACAGAGAGCATTTAATTAATTAAAAATCAGAGAGTCAACAAATAATTTTTATTTTTGTTCACATTATTCTCCTCTATTTGCTGAGCAAGATAGTATTTTGAATTTATTTTTATGATTTTATTATGCAATGTTATGTATATTCTAAGATCTAGAATTTAATTAAATCAAAAAATCCCTAATTTTCTACTTATCCACACGACGTCACGCCATCCTCGTCTGCTTCGAAGCCTCCACGCGACGCTCCTCCGTTCGACGTTGTCAGACGCCTCAACGCCTCATCAGCCCACGGTTTCGTTTCATCTATCTGTCTGGTGCAATCCAAAGCATCCATTTGAAACACGTAGAAATGGACGACATCCGTTCATCGTCCCCGATCTTTCTAACCTGAGAGCCGCTAAACTTCAAACCTTATGATCTCTCTTAATACTCGACCAAACCACATGGGGTTTGTTTATACTCTTTCATCTACTCACGACAAACACATCCATTTGGTTACAATGCTATGAAATATAGTTTATACGCATGGAGAATCAAATTAAGCTCGATTTAGGGTGAGAGCTAAATACCTTTATCTGAGAGAGGTGGCCTCAAACAGATGGTTGAAGAAGCTTCAGAAGAGTCCAGAGAACCTTCAGATGAGCTTCTGGGCTGTGGTGAATTGTCTAGGCATGATTTCAACCAAAGCCGATTTTAGGTGTTAGTCTAAAGCTAGGTTAGAGGCTCTCTGTGATGGGGCTTTCATGGGGGATCATCTCCTCTCACTCTAGGGATGGTTCGTGCATAGTTAATTGAACATTGGTAGACTATGGAGGTGTGGGGAAATATGTCTTGGTTTTCCTTGAATTTTGAACTCAAAATTGAGCTCTCACAGAGGAATCCAGAGGGGAAAAATGGTGGGCTTGAGCTTAAGAGTTCTTGGAGACTCTGGAAACAATTGGGCAAAGTTTCCCCAAGGAAATTGGCTAACTCTTTTTTGGCCATGGAGGAGGTGATTTAAATAAAGGGGAAATGGGTGGCTAGTTTGGCTTCAATCTAAGTGTAATTAGCTGCTTATGTGGAGGGGAAAGGCGTGTCAAAGGCCAATTGAAGCTTGCCAGCTTGGATGGGTGAGTTTGGGTTTAGATTTGGTGGAGGTGGCTCTCAATTTTGGCTCATTTGGTGACTAGGGTGGCTGGCCACAACAGAGGAGGTCTCAGGGGGTCAGGTGAGCCAGTGAGCATTTCGTCAAGGCATTTAATTGAATTAGTGATAGGTTTGGCAAAGATTTCCTTGGCTTAGTCTTTTTAGGAAACCAATCCCTTAATTTAGGGGACCCTTGGTCCATGATTCATATAGGGTGGGCTAGATGGGTCTAGCCTGGTCACTAGAGTCCACTTGATGGTTGTAGTGGTCTTAGGTTGACCAATTTGGCTAGGTTTGGTTACATTTGGGTCATGGATCAATTTTGGGTTCAAGTTGAGCTAGGTTGAGCTAGTTATGAAATTAATGTAGCTGATTGTCATAAGGTGTTTAAAAAAGGTTTGAAGTGATTTTGAATTGATTTGGAGGTTCAAATTGAAGGATTTTAGCTCATAGTAAATTTTGGGGGAGTTGGGCTAAACTTGGGTTGAGTTGAACTAGAGTTTGGCTAGGACACAATTAATCAATTTGATGTGGGTGATTGTCATGAAGAGTTTTTTATATCAATTAGGTGGAAATTTTGGGGTTATAGAGTTCAATTTGGTGGAATTTGGGGACATGACTAATTAGGGGCAAAATTAGGAGTTTTGGTCCAAGTTGATTTTGAGTGAAATTAAGGCTTGAAGGAGGCCAATTGAAAGCTCAATTTGATGTGGGGAAGTGTTTTAAGGAGTTTATGATTCAAAATTGGGGCAATTGTATAGGTTTGAGGGTTCAATTTAGTGGGATTTTATCAAATTGAGGATTTTAATTTGTGATGAAATTAGATCCAAATGTTAGTCAATTAGGCTTGGATTTGGTTTCAATCAAGCTTGGATAAGATGAATTTGAGTTTAGAATTGAAATTGAGAAAGATTTGGATCAAACTGGTGGACATTGGTGGTGAATTGAAGTAAAATTGGACCTTTAAGGGAAATTTGAGGCTTTTGGTCAAAATAGGTCAAATTGATCAAATTAATCTCAATGGAGTGGTGCAAATTGATTTTGCAGACATTTGAAATGATTTTGAATTTTTTGGGACAATTTGGGTCATCAAGGGTATTTTGGTAATTTTGGCAAAATCAGGTGTTTTTGGTAATTTTGATATTTTTGGGGTGTTTTGGTCAATTTGGGTGGTTTCAAATGGTTCAAGATTTTTTTTTCGAAAAAATTATGGTATTTTGGGTAATTTTGGGGTTTCAAGGGTAATTTGGTAAATTTGGTAGATTTGAGGGCAAAAGACTAGGTTGAGTATTTTGGAAAAATTGGGGTGTCAACCTCCCTACTTGAGCGATGAACCAATAAAATACTCTACTTGGGGTTCTTCATGTACCGGTCTTAGATAAACTCTAGCCTAGGGCTAATGGGTTTAGGAGACCATTTACATGAGTCTCCTAAATGGTCAAGGAACCAAAGTTAAGGAGATCTGAGTTTAAGGTTGTGAGTGGAAGTGTAATGTGCAAATGTGTGTGTGGGACCAACTAAGACTACACCACCAGAGGGTTAACCCTATGGTTGAGCTGTCCTATGAGGACTCTCCTTGAAATCCCCCATACTAATCCCATCTACTAATTGCTAGAGGTTAGAACCAATATGTGGAACTTCAAGTTGAGCAAAGAAGAGTTTAGAATTTATAATGGTGAGAGTTCTTTTTCTAGTCCTCTAGGAATTGTCAACAGAAAATTCCTATGGCTAGACGATAGGCTACTAAGGAACAAACTAGACCTCAATCAAAAGTGAGGTCAACATAAGTCAAATGAAATTTAAATTTATCATTTTTTAGTCAAATTATGCATTTCAATAAGATAAATCCAAAGAGCTTAAGATCATTAAATTCTGAGATCATTAGGACACACATGTTCCTAAAAAATCATTTATGATTAAGGAGGATCAACATGGATTGTTTTGATCCAATGGTTAGAGAAGTTACACAACAAATGACCATGATACCACCTTGCAAAAAAAAAAAAAACTATAAATAGGTCACCTCTCTTCACGTAGGAGGAGGAGAAGAGAAGAAGAAATGGTAATCCAATGCCAGTTTTGANTATGATTAAGGAGGATCAACATGGATTGTTTTGATCCAATGGTTAGAGAAGTTACACAACAAATGACCATGACACCCCCTTGCAAAAAAAAAAAAAACTATAAATAGGTCACCTCTCTTCATGTAGGAGGAGGAGAAGAGAAGAAGAAATGGTAATCCAATGCCAGATTTGGAGAGAAGTCCAAGCAGGTAAGTACCAGCCTCGATAGCTGCCAACCATTATTGACTAACGCTCATTAACCACCGTCAACCATCGTCAAAAATCTTCTACTATCTCTTTGTACCACCGCTAACCACCGATAACCACCAATCACTACCTGCAAACGTTGTAATAAAAATACAACTATGGTTTTAACACTTGTATTTTTTTGTGTTGTATAAAGGCAAGTGTAATTTTTCAGTTTTAGATTCTATCATGATAGAATGGGACACTCTTGTACTTACAAAAATAGTGGATTAAATTGACTAGGTTAGGCCTAGTGGTTTTTTGTCCTTGCATGGTTTTTTCATGTAAGAAAATCTTGGTGTCACATCCAACTACTCTTCTTTTATCTGTGTGTGCACTAGATATTCGTATAATGCAAAGATGTTAAAGTATCATTCTATCATCTTAAATTTCTTTAGGAAACAATAGTTTGGTGTAGCATGTGAGAAACAAGTTATCATCTATAGAAATCTACACTTCTTCAATGACTAAGAAATGTAATACATTAGCTTCTCATTTTAAAACTCTCCATTACATTGCATAGTCTTGAAGTTTACGATGTTGAACCTCTTTTGAATCCCTTGAGGATCATGTATGAAGAATGAATTTATCTAAAAATGTTATTCTTTGACTTTTCCATGAGGCTTCACAACTGATGATAGTGCATACTTGAGAGATACAACTACGTCAAAATTCATAGATTAGAGGCACCTAGTTAGAACCCCATCCACAGACTGAAGTTCATCATTAAGAAGATTACCACCTAGACACTGCTAGCTCTATACGTCTATTGTGTCTAGTCAAGCCTAGCAACAAACCTCCAACAATAGTGGAGAAATTAGCCCAATCTCACATAATATGTGATGAGTTATGGCATCTAGTGTAAACAGATTTATGCCGAATTAATATAACTCATTCTCCACTCAACTCAATCTTCAAGTCATCTATATTAGCTAAGTTCCTCCTTCAACACCATATTTCAACAGAATTCAAGCTTCCAAGCATTGATTCTTATGATGGGACATTTGATATATATGAAGTCATCGATCATTATGAAGCTATATGCACATCTGAAGATCTTCTTACATGCTCATTTCTCAAGTTTTTCTTACTACTTTTAAAGTCCAAGCATATAATTGATTGTATTCACTCTTAAAGGGAATCATTCATACCATTGATGAGCTTACTACATTATTTATTGAGTAACTCATAAAAAATCAAATGATTGCTGATGACTCCTCCACGTCTTTGAGATTCATCAAAGTGAAGGAGAGTAGGTGAATGCTCATTTTTGAATATTCTTTTTAAAGTTCATTAAATCCTAGGAGTAGATCCAAAATTTTTGAGGTGACTTTTGAGGAGAATTACATCCTGGTCCATTCTACTCATCATTAATGTGAAAAACAGTTCACTCATGTACTGACCTCATCCATCACATTGAAGCCAAAATTACAGCTGATGAAGCCATTAATGCACGNAATCTTCTACTATCTCTTTGTACCACCGCTAACCACCGATAACCACCAATCACTACCTGCAAACGTTGTAATTAAAATACAACTATGGTTTTAGCACTTGTATTTTTTTGTGTTGTATAAAGAGAAGTGTAATTTTTAAGTGTTAGATTTTGTCATGATAGAAGGGGACACTCTTGTACTTACAAAAATAGTGAATTACATTGACTAGGTTAGGCCTAGTGGTTTTTTGTCCTTGCATGGCTTTTTCATGTAAGAAAATCTTGGTGTCACATCCAACTACTCTTCTTTTATCTGTGTGTGCACTAGATATTCGTATAATGCAAAGATGTTAAAGTATCATTCTATCATCTTAAATTTCTTTAGGAAACAATAGTTTGGTGTAGCATGTGAGAAACAAGTTATCATCTATAGAAATCTACACTTCTTCAATGGCTAAGAAATGTAATACATTAGCTTCTCGTTTTAAAACTCTCCATTACATTGCACAGTCTTGAAGTTTACGAAGCTGAACCTCTTTTGAATCCCTTGAGGATCATGTATGAAGAATGAATTTATCTAAAAATGTTATTCTTTCACTTTTCTATGAGGCTTCACAACTGATGATAGTGCATACTTGAGAGATACAACTATGTCAAAATTGATAGATTAGAGGCACCTAGTTAGAACCCCATCCACAGACTGAAGTTCATCATTAAGAAGATTACCACCCAGACATTGCTAGCTCTATATGTCTATTGTGTCTAGTCAAGCCTAGCAACAAACCTCCAACAATAATGGAGAAATTAGCCCGATCTCACATAATATGTGATGAGTTATGACATCTAGTGTAAACATATTTATGCCAAATTAATATAACTCATTCTCCACTCCACTCAATCTTCAAGTCATCTATATTGGCTAAGATCCTCCTTCAACACCATATTTCAACAAAATTCAAGCTTCCAAGCATTGATTCTTATGATGGGACATTTGATATATATATGAAGTCATCGATCATTATAAAGCTATATGCACATCTGAAGAGCTTCTTACATGCTCATTTCTCAAGTTTTTCTTACTACTTTTAAATTCCAAGCGTAAACTTGATTTTATTCACTCTTAAAGGGAATCATTCATACCATTGAAGAGCTTACTACATTATTTATTGTGTAACTCATAAAAAATCAAATGATTGCTGATGACTCCTCCACGTCTTTGAGATTTATCAAAGTGAAGGAGAGTAGGAGAATGCTTATTTTTGAATATTCTTTTTAAATTTCATTAAATCCTAGGAGTAGATCAAAAATTTTTTAGGTGACTTTTGAGGAGAATTACATCCTGATCCATTCTACTCATCATTAATGTGAAAAATAGTTCGCTCATGTACTGACCTCATCCATCACATTGAAGCCAAAATTATGGCTGATGAAGTCTATAATGCACATAGAAAGTAACTTGAAACACTCACAGAAAATCATAAGAAAAGCCTCAAAGATACTGCTCAAGCCTCTCAATGAATAAAGTACAACCACGGGAAAAAATTCGTTTGCCTCCTCAAGCATATAAATGAAAAACTACCAGATAAAAAATAAACACCACTTAACACTTCATGTGTTAACATTCTGAGGGAATTCTAGATTGAGAAATCTTAAATAGTCATATCCACTATAGTCAAATTTTGGAATTCAGGAGCAATATAGTCACTTCCATCGAAGTCAAGGTCATAACACCGAAGCACATTATCAGCTCAAAAATGAGATCAAATGGTTAATTTGATAAGGATATTTAGATTGATTCATATAAAGTAATATCCCCACATAAATAATACCCCTATTGGGGGGGGGGATATCAAGTTCAAAAGAATTTACTAAAGAATCTTCAGACTGTCGAGAAAATCAAAACAATCGTAGGAGGGACCTTGTGTGATAACAATTATTATCAAGTTAAGGAACTTTAACAGAAATACCCTCCCTTAAACATTAAATGTAAAGAATCTTTAGAGATATTATCAGTGATTACTGCAGGAAAGTTACTTCTAGTTATTATTTGTCTTTACTATTGTTCAAATATCATTTTGTATTNGAAAATCAAAACAATCGTAGGAGGGACCTTGTGTGATAACAATTATTATCAAGTTAAGGAACTTTAACAGAAGTACCCTCCCTTAAACATTAAATGTAAAGAATCTTTAGAGATATTATCAGTGATTAGTGCAGGAAAGTTATTTCTAGTTATTATTTGTCTTTACTATTGTTCAAATATCATTTTGTATCTATGTGTTGGATTTAGTTCCAATATTTGACGTACTCAATATTATGAATTATGATTTTCTTCTATATGTATAATATTTTGTTTGAATACAGTTATGATTACATTCTTAAGAAATTATAGAGCCAAATTGCATGTCAATCATAGGCAATATGCAACCAATGTTACATCTTAGACTGAGCTTGATTAATCCAAAAATTATTTAATTTGACTTTGTCCACACTAGTTTACACCATCGAATATTTTTTTGAGAAAAAACCTAGGACGGGTCTAACAACCCTGGTAGATTTCATTCGATATTGTCCATTATAGGTGAGAACTATCAAATATTTTCTAGAAAACAGCTTATATTGGGTCTAATAGCCTTGGTGGATTTTGTTCGCCTTTTTTCATAATAGGTTAATCCAATCAAAAATATTTTGTCAAGATAACATAGAACATTTTTAATATTCTTTGTAGATTTCTGTCGACATTGTCAATAACTTAAGACAGGTCTAAGATCCTTGGTGGATTTTATTCAATTTTTTTTTGTAATAGGTTAACACCTTTAAAAATTTTCTAGAATAATAACCTAAGATAAGTCTAAGATGCTCGGTAGATTTTACTCAATTTTTTTTATAGAAATTTAATGCTTTTGAATATTTTTCAGCAAATTAACCTAGGACGTGCCAACATTCTTGAAGGATTTATTTCAACTTAGGATGGGCTAGCACCGTCTAACATCTTTAATAAAATAACCTAGGATGGGTTAACATCATTTGGGTAACTTCATAAATTTTAATATTGCCCAAATCATTTTGTCTACATAACTTAAGTAAAATTCCAATTTGTAGTTATGTTGCAACATAAGAAATAAATAAGAGAGGAAATATAATTTGATTCCAAACATTTGAAGACAAATATACTATCACAAAGTGTAAGGGATACATCAAGCAGACAAGGAGATTTATAATAAACACACTATTAAAAAGTAAAATGACTACATCAAATAAATGAAAATCTCTAAGAAGAAGAATTGTCTGTGGTGTGCTCATTCAAATCACTATAAGCTTCTTCACCTTTTATATAAGAAGAAGGATCTTCAAATGCCTTGTTGAGAGATAGGCCCTTGATATCAACTCCAACTTGATGGTTTGCGGTACGAGTCCCTTTTATGAAGCCTTGTATGAATCCTTCCTCGTGGCATTCATGCTATAACATCTTGATGTTAAAATCATAAATGTGATCACAAACCTTCTGAACTTGATTCTGGATGATAATGTTAAAATCAATGTAAATTTGGAAGCCATGCCCCTCGATTTAACGTCAAAAATATTAATATGTTGCACTAACTTCAAACTGCTATTTTCCTCTTCATATGTAGACATCCTTGTTATTTATGGCCTTCATGATTTTGTTACTTTAGTTAAAATTATTTTATGTATCCACCAGCTCCTCTTAAGTATGCTTTAAATCTTGACAATATAAGGAGAAAGAAGTCATCATAATAGATAGCTCAGTTCCAAGCTCTATTAAGGATTTCAATATTTTCAACCTTAAAATCATATGTATTATTGTATTCACTTAGAAGGAATTTCAAACACTCAATTCCATTCTTTTAAGGAAAGTCTTTGCACCATATCAAGGTTCATCTTTTTTTTCATCTAAAGTTGAAAACATTATTTCATATAAATAAAATTAATATGAAACAAAAGAAACTTATATGTGCAAAGAAAATTTACATAATCCAGAGCTCTTTAGAATCCAATACATATGTAATTCAACATCTTCTCTGGAATATGAAGTTTTGAGGGGCTAGTCATAAAAAATTTAACCGTGTCATTCTTCTTACTTTATTTTGAGGGAAGAATTTTAAAATCACTATCCTACAAGGGTCACTTTAAAATGATGTTAGAAGCTAGTTTAGAATACATTTTTGCAAACATCTTAAACATCATGGCACAATATCTTCCAAGATGAATGGAGAGGTATGTTTTAAGAAAAAAAATTCTTCATTCACAAAAGTATAAATGTCTGATATCATTAAAATCAAGCATTCTTAGTACATCTTCTACAATGACATGAAGAGGAATAAGAAGTTATTATATTTTTTCTCAACTCTCATGAAGGCCCCATTTGTTTTTCGCAAAGAAAAATATAGAAGAAAAGTTTTCTATCACTTCTAGAACATCCTTAAAATTAAGAATGTGTAAAAATTAGTAAACAACATGCAAATTCAACTCACATATTGTGTTATATGAAAGAGGAACCAAATAAGCGCAATCAGACGGACTAAACAAACTAACCACCATATCACTTGCAAAATAAGACTTCTTTAAAAAAAGTATCCAAGCATTCTCAGTAATTTTCAACACTACCTTGTCAGTATTCTAATAATTTTTATAGCCTTTAGGGGGTTGTTAATCTCTAGATATTGAACCTCAAAGGAAAATCAATCATAAAGGTCCTCTTATTGGAAAAAAACAACCTGGAAGGAGAGGATAAGAACAACTTGAGGTAGAAGCCAGTATTAGCCAGAGGAAGAAGGTAACAATTGCCTGAAGAAAGAAACAACAGCTCGAGGAAGAAAGTAACAACTGGCTAAGGAAGAATGTAGCTACAACCTGGATGAAAGTTCAAGTCATGGAGAAGTGTTGTGGCTACTCTCCCTTTTAAAGGGGTTAATTTTTTGTGAACTGTTGACCTCATTTTTGGTTGAGGTTTAGTTTTTTCTCTTTAGTAGCCTAAGGTCTAGCCATAGGACTTTCCTATTGACTATTCTTAGAAAACTAGATAAGGAACCCTCACCATTAGAAATTTCAAACTCCTCTTTACTCAATTTGAAGTTCCACATATTGATCATAACCTCTAACACTTAGTAGGTGGGGTCATTATAGGGGAGCTCAAGATGAGTCCCCTTAAGACTGATGGACCTTAGGGTTGACCCTGGGTGTTGGTCTAGGGCTAATACACTCACTTACACTCACTCTCACTCACAACCCTAACCCCAAATTTCTTGACTTTGGTCCCTTGATACTTATGGGATACTCATGTAGGTGGTTCCCTAAACCCACTGGCCATAGGCTAGGATTTTGCCAAGACCAGTATATAGAGGACCCAAAATGGGGTTTTCATTGGTCCATGGCTTATTGATGGGGGTTGGCTAAAAAATCATCAATTCCGAGACTACGCAAAATCCCCAAAATTCATCAAAATTATCAAAAAAATCATCAAAATTCCCAAATTTACCCAAAATACCCAAGTTGGTTGAAAAATCATTCCAAACATCTTGAAAACACCCAAACTACGCAAAATCATTAAAAATTGCCAAATTACCAAAATGCCCCTCCTTAGCCCAAATTTTCAAAATTTCCAAAAATATCCGAGAAATTTCTAAAACCTTCCAAATATTCCCAATTGCATTTTTCTCAACTACCACATGACCCAATTCGGCCAATTTGACCGTCTTTGACTAAAATCCCAAAATTACCCCTTAAAGGCCCAATTTTTCCCAAAATTACCTCAAATGTACATAAATTTGGTCTCAACGTCCCCCAATTTCAATCCTAAACTCAAATTAACCTTTCATATGACCAATATAAACCAATTCCAAGCCCAATTGGTACATAATTTGAGCCCAATTTTGATGAAAATCAAAACCCCAAATTTGGCCCTGTGACTTGGTTCCACCAAATTGAACCAATGTCCTACTCAAATTTCCACAATTTGTGTTGAAAAATCTTCATAACATTCGTATACATCAAAATTGACCTTCAATTGGCCTTTTTGATGCCTCAATTTCATTTGATTTAAACCTAAGTAAAAAAAAGCCCCAAATTTTCCCCAAATTGGCTATGTCTCAAAATCCCACCAAATTGATGGCCTTAGCCCTAAAATTTCCACTATATTCCTTCATGAAAAATATTCACAACATCTCCCTTGATCATTTTGACAATTCAATTTGGACTTATCCTAAGGCTATCCCAATCTAGACTCAAGTCTAGCCCAATATGCCCAAATTGACAAAATTTCAAAAATCCTTCAAATTGACCCTCCAATTGAACTCAAAATCATTTCAATTCTTCACCAAAAATCCACATTACAATCATCTACACAATTTTGATCAATCACTTGGGCCAATTGATATGGCTATCCTAGCCCAAACCCAAACTTTGGTCATTTGAACCCACATTGGACCCATGCACTAAATATAGCTTAACCACCCCAAAGTCACCAAATTAATGACTCCACATCCATTAGTTGGACCTTAGTGACCAGCCTAAACTCCATAAAACCACCTAAGCTAAGTCATGGACCAAAGGTCCCCTAAATCAAGGGATTTAATGTCATATTTTGCTTAAGCCTTAGATATTTTTTTGCCAAAACAAAGCACAAACACATTTAATTGCTGTGACAGATTCCCCTGAGGTCACTGAGCTCTCTGGCCACCTCCCCTGGCCGGCCAGCCAGCCTAGTGGCTAGAAAATGGCCAAACTGAGAGCCACTTTTATGGGATTAAACCTAATTCAAACCTAGAGGCCACCTCATCTCATTTGAAGCTTAGAGCCTCTCTGCCCTCCACCTAGGCAGCACACTTCACCCCCAAATTAGCTATGGAAGCAAGCATTGGGCCATTTTTTATAAAATCTCTCCTCTACGACCATGGAGGATGTGCTAAAAATTCCTCTAAGAGACTGCCCCAAATTGATCCTAAAGCCTCTTTGAGACCTCCTCAGTGTAATCCAACCACCACATTACCCTGAATCCCCATGTCGGAGCCCAATTTTTTAGTTCAAAACCTTATCAGAGACAGGACAGAGCTTTTCACACCTCTACACTCCAACAAACTCAAATTAAACTCACCCACACCTTCACCATAGTGAAAGAGGGAGAAGCCCCATCAAATCCCCCTTCTACAGAGCCTCTAACATAACTCTAGACCAACACCTAAAATCGAGCTTGGTCAAATTCATACTTGGGCCTCACTCCACAACAAGAGGCTTAATCTCTAGCCTCGTTGGACCCTAAAGAACCTGCTGAGCATCTCTGATCGAAGCTTCCCTTCTCAGAGCCAAGGTATTGATCTCCTCTTCCTCTCAAGCTTATTTTGATTCTCCATTTAATTAAGCTTAATTTAATTACATGATTGCCGTATGTATGTGTTCGTCTAACTTAGACGAGTCCATAATATCAAACCCAAAGTGATTTGGTTGATTCTAGGCCGAGATATTAAGGTTTTAGTGTGGACGGTCACGAGATCACTCTATCGGGGACGATGACGGGGAGCCGTCAGATCAAGTGTGTATTGGATGGACGGAGGAGATTAAGCCGGACAACACTCCCTTACGTGAACCACAGGCTGAGTCAGCAGACGCGTGGACGGCGACGTCGAATAGGAGCATGTCGCATGGAGTTTCGGAGCCGCCGTAGAATGACGAGGCGCCACACATTTAAATAGATAAATAAGAAATTAAAAAAAATACAAAAATGATCCATAACTTCAAAAATTCATATCTTGGTGTAGAAAAATCACAAAAATAAAATAAAAATACCTAGTTTGTAGTTCATTTGATGTATATATTATTTTTAATTAATTAAATGTTGTTTTGAGTCTTTTGATTCTCCATGCATGCCATTTCATAAAATTTTAGCATGTTTTTGCCTTTATCTTAGGAAACATTCCCTGATTTTTCTAAAGTAAGAGGAGATCCCTAGACAGAGATTCATATTTTTCAAGTTTAGGTCTATTATTTACATAAATTAATCATAATAATTAGCCTGTTGCTTAGAAAATTTCAAGAAAATTTTGAAAAGGTTACTATGATGAGAGAACCCTTTAGAAAATAATTTTTTTTTGTAAACTGTTGAACTCACTTTTGGTTGAGGTTTAGTTTTTCCTCTTCAGTAGCCTAAGGTCTAGCCATATTTCATGCGCTAAGTCATTAAGAATACACCTAATTTTCACCAACCCTAAAACTTAAAGAAAATTAATTTTGGGTAACACAAACATCTAAATGACTTGATTTTTAATCTCCACTAAGATTCAAAGTCAATAGAACCTCCCATGAAAATTTCAAAACATTTGGAGTTCATTTGGTAACTTGAATTGATTTTTCAAGTAAAATGACATTTTTGGCACTAAAATGATTTTTAATAAATAAAATATAACTCGAAAAATTCTAAAACTTGATTTTGGAGTCCTCTATGGTCAGAGGATTTTCTAAAAATAAATTTGAAATAAAAATAAAAACATCATTTTTTTAGCCTATTTTTGATATTTAAATAATTAAATAATGATAAAAATCACAAATATAATAAAATTCATAAAAATGTTCTAAACTATTTTCTAAGCACTTAGTAACAATTAGAATATTTTTCCTGATTTTCTAAATAAAGATATTGAATTTTGAAGCTTAAAATAATATTTTAAAGGCTAAAAACGGATTTACACTAAAATAATTCCAACAATTTAAATAAAAATCAGAAAAATGTGGAATTTGTTTCTATATGTCTCTTGACATCAGAGATATTTAATAAAAATATCAAACTTAATTGTTCGCATTTAAAATTTTTTATAATTAATAAACACTCCAGAAATTAACATAATTCTAATAATTGAAATAAAATTCAAAAAATCATGAAATTTGGTCTAAAGGCTTCTCTTTTCTAAGTCTACCTCCAGTAAAAATTTCAAGGCCTCATCTTGGTCAAGTTAAGGAATTTTCTTTGAAAAGTCCTATTTTTGCATCAAAATAATTATGTAAATTAAATTAAATTTTCAAAAAACACATTTTCTTCTCTGATATCTTGATTGACCCATGAGTGAGGTAAGGTAAAACTTTTAAAGTCATTTGGATTAAATTTGACAAATTATGAAGTGATAGAGCCTTAGGGGCAAAAATATAATTTTGGAAATTTAGCCTTAATTAACATTTAGGCTTAATTCTAGAAAGGAAAATGGGTAATCTTTGATCCTAATCAACACACTTGGATGTTTGAGACACAACGGGTTAATTGATAGAAACCCATTTCACTTTTCCTAATCAAAAGGATAAATTCGTAATTTCCTCAAATTATAGAAATTTGGAAGTTTAGTCAATTAAATGATCCTAGACTTAGGGGTATGATTTTGCGTGTCAATAACTCACAAATTTAATACTCTCATTTGATGTTTAAATGACTTTCTAAAATGAATTTTCATAACTTAAAATTCAATTTCATTCAAGGTGACTTGAGACATTCACCAAAATCTTAAGGGCTTATTAGTGACCTAGGCTAAATCAAATTTTGTTTAAATAAGGATTAGAAAAGGTAAACATAATTGAAAATTGAACATTTTTCAAACACTACAAGCACAAATCAAAAGTTGGGGACATGCCTTAATAACACTAACCTGCCCCTTTAAGGGTCTTCACCCACATAATTCTTAAATCAAATTACAATTGATAATTACCCTATTCTTAGGGATAATTGAGACATCAATGTTCACTGAGTATTAAGAGTATTTACATGATAGATTATTAAGAAACATAATAAGTTTAAAAGAGCTCGAGATTTTTCACCAGGCAGTGAGAGAGTAGCACAGACCTGCTTCTTTCTCTAAATCTGTTGGATACCTCAGAGGTCTACTAAACTTAATATGTTTTGTTTAACAAATATCATCCTTAATCAAATTAATAGGGACCCACCAAGATATTGCCCAGTGTTAGGTAGGTCGCTAAAACTTTACTTTCTTGTTTCATATAAAATTCCTTAACATGCATTTTGAGTTTCACGTGGTGGAACGAGAAGACTCGTCAGTTACACTTTTACAGTTTACAACGCTGTCTTTCGTGTACTTTCATACTATACTTTTTATGTCAATACAAACTTGCATGCTAAACAACGATGTCACACTACATGAAAATTAAAACTGTTAGGATAACCACAAAACCAAAACCAAAAATAAATTTAAAATCAACCAAGATAAAAAATCACTGATAGCCACAGAACCAAAATAATCCCAAAACCAAAGCCAAAACCAAAACTAAAACTAAAATCAACCAAGATAAAATTCACCTCTTGCATGTTAACCAAAACCATAACCAAAACCAAAACTAAAATCAACCAAGATAAAATTCATCGCTTTGCATGTTAACCATAACCCAAAACCAAAATTAAAAATCAACCAAGATAAAATTCCCCGCCAGGATATCCACAAAACCAAAACCAAAACTAAAACTAAAATCAACCAAGATAAAATTCACCCCCACGCATTCAAAATATAAAACAACTCAAAATTTAATCACAAACATCACATAAAACCACAACTTCAATTAAATCATAACCATAACCCAAAACCAAAATTAAAATCAACTAAGATAAAACTCACCGCCATAACATAACTTGCATGTTAACCAAAACCAAAACTAAAATCAACCAAGATAAAATTCACCGCCACAACATTCGAATAAACCAAAACCAAAGCTAAAACTAAAATCAACCAAGATAAAATTCACCCCCACAACATTCAAAATGTAAAACAACTCAAAATTTAATCACAAACATCACACAAAACTACAATTGCAACTAAATTAAGACGTCTCTATCCAAAATTTAATCACAAACATCATATAAAACCACAACTTTAACTTAATTAAGATGTCTCTATTTGATGATCGACTAAAACTAAAATCAACCAAGATAAAATTCACCCCCACAACATTCAAAATATAAAACAATTCATCACAAACATCACACAAAACTACAACTTCAACTAAATTAAGACGTCTCTATCAGATGATCGGAAACTCCTCGGAGGAGGTAACCTACGGTTGCTAACGAGGCTTCCCACGGTCTAACGGAACTCATTAAGTTGAGTTTAGTAAATTCATTTGGACTAAGTGAATCCAATAGAAAATAGTGGTGCCAGAACGAGAGAACCATAAGATCCTAATCGGTGTCGCTCTAATCAACTTTAACATGCCCCTATAAAATTTAAAGAACTACAACCATAGGGCCACCTGATTTGACATTATAACTTGACACACTAGAAAACTCAAACTCATCAACTTAGAGCTAGCATGGTGGGCAGCAAGACCATCTTCAACAACAAAACCTGTCTTCCCAGCTAAACCAATCTTCCTTCCTTAGGCTAAAACAACAAAGTCATAGGACTTTGAGGTTGTTTGTTTATACAACATAAATCCTCACCTTATCTTTAGGCTTTTGTATAGCCCTGCTATGCAATATAAGCCCTAACTCATCTTAGGATTCTGAGATTGTCATTCATCATGACCTAAATCTTCACATCTTCTAGGTTATTTGTGTGATCGTTTCACATGAATGTAAGCTCTAACAAATAAAGTTGGTAGGATGAAACACCAATATATTTCTCCTCAAAATTGAAGCCAAATAATAGGATAGCTTGGGAAGTCACCGAGGTTCTTCTCTGGTTCTATGACATCCCCTAGTTCTTCCTCCTTTGGACTCCACAATAAAATATTCCAAATTTGAACCAATCCCCTTTTCAAACATCTACGTTCGATCTCATTGAAAAGTCCTACCACTTTGAAATCCTTGAAGATAAAATTTTCTAATTTTTGTCGAGAGACTTTTTAGATGACTTCGGTCATTTAAGATGTAATTAACTATAGAGGCTTGCCCTTATAGGAAGCTTGTCCGAACCCATCTTAATATTCCTTTATATTAGATAAGGGAAATTGTCGGCAAATACAAAGGTTTCGTAGACCAAACTGATGTCATATATTCCTTAGTTTATTTGATCGAGCCTCATCCTTAAGTCTTGTGTTTATCCTTCGGGATAAGCACAGGATTTGAGGTATAGTACTCTTTCATTTAAACTATGAAAAATACGGGGTCAGTTTGTTTTCATATTTTTCTAAAACTAAATATATATGTAAATTAAAAGGTCCTTCCGAAGCGAGCGAGAGAATTTCGATTCCGGTGACCGACAGCTTCTTACAGGCAACTTCTTAACCAAAAATAGTGCCGGCAATGAACATTTCAATTTTTTTAGTTTTTCTTTGGAAGAAAACCCACACGGACACACACACACACACACACACACATGCATACACATTCACACGTGCAACAAGAATGTGAATCATTTTCATTTTCCCACGTGCACAACTCTCACATCTATGCCCATGTTGATGTTCCATTTCACATCCTACACCCGTGATACCCGCATCTGTGCACTCGTGTGTACCCACATGCCTCATTCCTACACCCATTAGCACTTACTCGTCCTTCCACTTGTCATTACATCTTAGTTTTGGTTTGTTGCCACCCATGGACCCCATTACATTGTCGTGCTCATTTTTTGTTTGGAAATACATGTGAGCTTGGGCATGCATACCTGCACACTTAAATACCAATCTACTATTGTAAGGCTGCCTCAACTTCTCTAGTGCAGCCTCTCCCAACTGGGACAACTTGATCAAGACTTCATAATGCATCAATGAAATCTCAAGCCTCTTCAAAGTGCAAAATTTTAGCATGTTTGAAGTTATATCTTCAGATGACATAAGTAACATCACTCAAAAATAAGGCGAAAACATATGTGCCATTAATAATTTTTTATGTAGCATGAATCTTGATGATTTTCTTATAAAGGATCTTCTATAACCAAATTCAAGATCATTTGGGATACGATTTCAATAAGTTTATAATGAAACCGAATGGCTCAATAAGATGAACCCAATGATGTTAAAAATGATTTAATTCAGGTACAATCAAGCTTAAATAAAATAAATGTATCTTTTCATGTGTAGGTAAAATACTTTTTCCCGCAAAAAATTAAATATATATATATATATAGTTAAGTATTTCTAGTTTCAAATTTGTATAATACTTCAAACATCAACAAGTATTAAGAGGGCAGGGTATTCTAGGTGAAATTTAGCTGGTTTTTTCTTTTAGCCACGAACCATGCATGCTGTACAGAAGTTTTTTGACGGTAAGCGTAAATCATGGATGTCTGCCAAAAAAGTCTTTCCTCTGCTTAAGCAAAAATTTCTTCCTTCCTTTCAACATGTGCTGGGAGTGGTTTGTCAACTACTTCGTTCAACTTCATATTTAATTCAACACACCAGGAAAATCGGTGCATAAATGCAGTTCCACCACAAACCTTCCATTTTTTTTCTGAATTTCATGAGCATTTTCATTCTTTTTGGCTACATTCTGCATGTGGCCTCCCCATCGTATAATACTAAATATGTTTTTAACAAAATGAATGCAAATAGAGAGAAAATGAAATATTCATCATATTAGCTTAATATCTGAATCACTTTAAATCTACTTCCAACAACAAATCAATAAAGAGCCCAAAAAGGAAACAAGAGCATCTTACAAAACTCAACCAAAGAAGAGAGAATAAATAGCATCCTATTAATAAAAAGACCTGTACAAATAAGAAAGAACCAAATTGCTTCCTTTCTGCAAACAAATAAACTCAAACATTAGTGTTAGAAAAATATAGGAGCTTAACAACTGAAGGAAGCAACCTTTAAAATGTGTTAAATTACTTTTAAATATGATATTATACTCATAACCAAAAGCGTTCCCAGAGACTCTAACATTCCTTTCTAACCAAAGAAAATGACTTGAAACATGAATTGGAAGAAGAATGAATATTTTAAAAATATTTCGGCTAAAAGATTCTAAGTAACTAAAGAGCTTAGCCATATTACATCCCATCCAAAAGTGTCATCATAGTGAATGCATAATTTTAAAACTCACACAAATAATTGGCATTCGAAAAGATATGAGAGTGAAACTCATTAAATCTTCTACACGGCACAAAGATGGGATCAACCATCAAAATTTTCTTAATTAAAGCAACTTTCGTTTTGAATCCTTTCACCATAACTTTTCAAGTAAATAATATCCTTTAAACTAAGGAAATTGGCTCTATTCTATATTAGAAGGATTCTGAAAAAGATAACTGACAAATAATTTTATGAGAAAACGGATTTCTCCTTGCCACAAACATTCCAATTGTCATCAATTTTCCTGCCTATTTTGGGGTTTGACCTCAACATCTCTGGTTCAAATTATATTCTTGTTCATGGCTTGCTAAAAGAAATATGGGCTTGGCAAATGATCATTATCAGTTCATTAGCAGACCACAACCCTATATAATTACTTTAGAGATGCAAAATGCAGCTTTCGTTTGTTTCTTACACTAAGCGTAGCTAGAAGAGATTGAAAAAATAATATTATAATATTATTATAAGAAAAAATAATAATATAATATTATTATAAGCAAACGATAAGAATAGAACATAACAACCTCACATAACTTATAATATACTTACAGACTTCTGAGTGAGAAGACTAAACCCTACCATCACAATTTACAGTATCTTTCTTTTTTTATGCACTTTTATCATGTGTCTTACTTAAATGAAGTTTATCTCATGAGAATTTTTTTTACGTATTGTTCATTTTTCAATGATCTCCTCCTTATGTGAATTAAATTTGCACTTGTAGTTTATTCAAGTGTATTTCATCTATGTAAAATCTTTTCCATGTGAAATCCTTATCATGTAAAATTATTTACATATATTTCATTTTCACCATGTGTAGTTCATTTTTATGTTTAACCTTCCCGTTTATATGTAATTATCATATGATGATTTCCATGCNATTAGGTGATGAAAAATTATAAAGATAGTTAAACGAGCAACGATTCTGACCATAAAAGTGTATTTTATAAATGACTTTTATCTTTCACATTTGTGTAAGACACATTGTGTGTTATTATCATATGTGAGTGTTGGGTAAGTTGGCAAGCTACTCAAAGCAAGTTGGCAAGCTACTCAAAGTAGAAATAGTATTTTTTGGATGTCGAAAACAATTTTTATGGTTTGTTGAAAGAATTACATAGTAATTATGGTTTGCAAGGATCATCTTGCTTTGCACCAATGGAAGTTTTAGACATCACACTATATATTATATCACACAGGGATTCCATTTATCCTACTTTTGAGCTATTTCAACACTCCATAGAGATTATCAGTAGGTATTTCTATAATGTAAAACTCCTAGATCTTGCTTTTGTGTAAACATTGAGGAAATCATCGTGATACGAGATACATGTCATTCTTTAAGTTATTAATATTTATTTTTATTTTTGTTTTAATATTTTACAATGAGAACAATAATGATCTAACAAAGTTCTTAAATAGGATTGTATCAGACCAATTGATGACACACAAGTCAATGAGCGTGTTGGTAATGATGAGAAGATTGCATGTATCATACATATAGAACTACTACATAGAATATCTTAGCAGTTTGTGATTTCAATGTGTTTTACATTCTAGATGGTTGAATAGGAAGATAGTGCATATTAAAGTTGAATATTCAAATTTCCAACCCAACGATGTGAATACAAATTTCCATTACCTTCACTAGATTAGTACATTCACGACCATAAATGAAGCATTTGATTTGAGGATATGTAATAATGATGTTATTATTCACAAAAATGTTACCTTGTTAATTCAGGATATCCATTACAATGAGATTTCCAAAAGATCTTCCCTGTCATGATGTAGTAAATTCTAATTTTGAGCGCAAAAATCAAGTGATTAGGTGGAGGAATGAATTGTTCAATAAAGTAAACTCTTCATTACAGCGTATTATCAAGAGAGCATTTGGTGTATGGANAGATAAACCTTTCAAGGTTAAGGTGTGTTTGGGGCACCATTATACATATTCTTCATTTTTTATAAACATTTGATGTTTAGTAAGCTGCTTTTAGTGTAGTTTTTTGGACTTAGTTTTTGCAGAATGGCGCAAGCAGGAATGGCATGAGCTGTTTCCATTCCACTATGATAGCTTAAGTTTGGGTGTACAAATACACTACTATCCCTCTACAATTATGGAATTAACTCCCTTTGTACCCTCAAATTTCCCTCTTTAGGGCCTTCTCCCTCCAATTTCTAAATGTGACATTAGGGCAAAGTTACAGTTCTCTTTTGCCCTCCATTCATCTTCATTGATATTGCCTCTCACCACCTCTTACTAAATGTAGTATTATTCTCCTATTGATTTTTCTCAATGGTAATTTGATGCTTTGCATTTTATTTAGTTTTTTTCTTTGCACTTTTTAGTTTACACATTGGTGCTTTGGTGCTTGAGGTGCTAATGTTTCTCTCCTTTTGTTTGGTGATATGTTGCTTGAGATGGTATGTTACCTGAGCTTGTTTGGGAGGGTGCTTTTCATGCTTCTCAATGACATGTGGTATGTTTATTGGTGCTTGAGGTGGTGTCGATGGANTCTCTCCTTTTGTTTGGTGATATGTTGCTTGAGATGGTATGTTACCTGAGCTTGTTTGGGAGGGTGCTTTTCCTGCTTCTCAATAACATGTGGTATGTTTATTGGTGCTTGAGGTGGTGTCGATGGGGCTTTTAGGTTGTCCTATAGGATTATAGTATGTAATTCAATTATCCCTATTTTTGTTACATATTTGTTTTCACTTATAAGCTAATTTTAATTTTCTTCTTTGTTGGTGGTTTGGTGGTTAAGGTGATGTTGATTAGTTTTTCTCTCTATTATGTGGTTGTTGTTATCTTTTGAAATCGATGGGTTTGTGGCCTTGAATTATTTTGTGCTAGTCTATTGTAATTGAAGAGGTGGGGCCGATTATCTCTTTGATTATTTATTTAAAATGAGGGAATTATTACAATTAATAATAATCTTAAATTGGTTTATAAATGAAAGCATTTTACTTGCATCCTATAAAAATAGAGAGGAACAGGGTTGTTCTTCTGAAAAAATATATCTTAAATATTATTTAGAGGCAATGTAAATATAAAAAAAATAGATGTTAAATAAGTAATTTCATTTCATTTCCTCTTCTTCAATTTGAAAAAGCAATTTGCATCTTTTAGATATGGATATAAATAGGGTGATTTTTGGTTCTTTTCAAAAAATATCTCTAAAATTTTTTTTGAACCAATGCAATATTAGAGTTTATATGTTAAATAAGTAAATTCATTTAAATTCCTCTTCTTCAATCTAGGAAAACATGAAAGTTGAGAAATATTACTATTATTAGTTCTTTTGAAAAAATATACCCAAAAAATTATTATGAGCTGATGTAAATATTAAAGTTTAGATGTTATTTAAGTAATTTCAATTAACTTCCTCTACTTGAATATGGAAAGGTAATTTACTTACATCCCTTAGAAATGTACATATATGTCATAAGGAATACAAAATTTCATGCATGAGTTTAGGACACCAAGATATTATAAGTGGAAATACCAAAATTTGGGCATTAAATTTGTAAATATGTAAGAATTGTGCACTTTTTTCAGATTAAAAAATCATGACATACCAATTCTTATTTTCAACATGTTTTTCATGTGTCTTCAATTTATTCCATATCTATAAAATAGCCCTGTAAAAATATCCATGTTCCATAGTTAAATGTAATAACAAATTGCTTAAAGTTTACTCAAGCCTAATTATTTTAAAATCTAAGATGTTTGACATGTATTTATGTATGAATCATCTAATGATGCTTTAGTTCTTGCTATTTATGTGGTGGTGGTGGTTTGCTGATTGTCTCTTGAAATTGAAGTGTGAGACTTTGATGAATTTGATTTTTAAATGTTTTGTAGACTAATGATGAGAAAAAAAAGCTTAACCGATCATCAATTTTCACTTATATCATTATATTTAACAAATTAATCTCACCGAGCTCTAATTCAAAATTATTATTTTTCAACAAATTTTGTTTTTATTGTAATTATTTTTTAATTACTAAATAATATTTTTTCATCTAAATGTTTTAACTACATGTTACATCAAAAGGGTAAACTAAATGATGGTGAATATCACCAATTAGGGATTGGGAAGCAATAATCATATTCTATAGTTTTTGCTTGAGAAAGATATAAATTGGTGATCGACCAACCCTGTACTTCAACAAGGAAGGTTGGAACAACATCGCAAAAAAATTTCATGAAAAATTAGGGAGATTATATGACAAAAATCAGTTGAAAAATAAATTGGAACAAGTAAAAAGAGATTGGAAATTATGACAGGAGTTAAGAAAGTGGCTACTAGACTAGGTTAGGACCTTGTTAAAAAAACGGTGGATGCATAGAGTAGCAATGTAGGGAAATAAATTTAGTAAGTAGAAAATATTTTGATGAAATGTAATTTCATTCAATTGTAATTTTATCATGACTAGGTCCCACCCATTGGAAATAAATTTATACTTTCTAGCATAGAGCTTGAGCTAAAGGAAAAGCTTGATATTATTTTTCTTGAATGATGTGGCTACGGGCACCAATGTCTAAGCTTCATCACAGAACCCATCCAGAATTTGGATGAGTATGAATATGCTCATTCCAATAAAATTCAAGAGGAAGCTCTAGAGGAGTGAGAGCATGGTAAACAAAGTTATTCCAAGCACTTCCCANTAAATGATGGTGAATATCACCAATTAGGGATTGGGAAGCAATAATCATATTCTATAGTTTTTGCTTGAGAAATATATAAATTGGTAATCGACCAACCCTGTACTTTAACAAGGAAAGTTGAAACAACATCGCAAAAAAATTTCATGAAAAATCAGGAAGATTATATGACAAAAATCAGTTGAAAAATATATTGGAACAAGTAAAAAGAGATTAGAAATTATGACAGGAGTTATGAAAGTGGCTACTAGACTAGGTTAGGACCTTGTTAAAAAAACAGTGGATGCATAGAGTAGCAATGTAGGGAAATAAATTTATTAAGTAGAAAATATTTTGATGAAATGTAATTTCATTCAATTGTAATTTTATCATGACTAGGTCCCACCCATTGGAAATAAATTTATACTTTCTAGCATAGAGCTTGAGCTAAAGGAAAAGCTTGATATTATTTTTCTTGAATGATGTGGCTACGGGCACCAATGTCTAAGCTTCATCACAGAACCCATCCCGAATTTGGATGAGTATGAATATGCTCATTCCAATAAAATTCAAGAGGAAGCTCTAGAGGAGAGAGAGCATGGTAAACAAAGTTATTCCAAGCTCTTCCCACCCTCCACCAGAAGGTATGAAGAAAATGAAGATTGTGGCAGTATAATTATTTGGGTAGATATCACATCTCATTATGACCTTCACGAATATCATATACAGTGCTCGTATAGCTCTGCAGAGATACCCAACTATGATAGATGATGTGAAGCCGTTGGACTCTACTTCAGAGATATTTGATTACATGACTTTGTATTTATTCCCCATAAAATATCTATAGGATCGAATAAGCGGGAAGTTTTCTTCATGCTTGTGCCAAAATGGATGATTTTTTTACCTCTAATATTATTTGGGCAATCTTTCTTATTAATTTACCNCTTGTGCCAAAATGGATGATTTTTTTACCTCTAATATTATTTGGGCAATCTTTCTTATTAATTTACCTTTTTTATCATTATTTTGAAATATGATTTGTGATAATTTACTTTTTCATGCTAAAGAATATTTTGTGTCATGCTTATGTGACATTTGAATATTTATGGTTTGCGCAAGTTGTAAGATTTTTATTACGCATCATTTTAATTTTTATTTTTCTTCTAGCATATTTTATTCTTTTTTTATTATAATATGCATAAAATAGCTAGATAGATCCATTAGGTGATGAAAAATTGTAAAGATAGTTAAACGAGCAACGATTCTGACCATAAAAGTGTATTTTATAAACGACTTTTATCTTTCACATTTGTGTAAGACACATTGTGTGTTATTATCATATGTGAGTGTTGGGTAAGTTGGCAAGCTACTCAAAGCAAGTTGGCAAGCTACTCAAAGTAGAAATAGTATTTTTTGGATGTCGAAAACAATTTCTATGGTTTGTTGAATGAATTACATAGTAATTATGGTTTGCATGGATCANTTTTATTCTTTTTTTATTATAATATGCATAAAATAGCTAGATAGATCCATTAGGTGATGAAAAATTATAAAGATAGTTAAACGAGCAACGATTCTGACCATAAAAGTGTATTTTATAAATGACTTTTATCTTTCACATTTGTGTAAGACACATTGTGTGTTATTATCATATGTGAGTGTTGGGTAAGTTGGCAAGCTACTCAAAGCAAGTTGGCAAGCTACTCAAAGTAGAAATAGTATTTTTTGGATGTCGAAAACAATTTTTATGGTTTGTTGAAAGAATTACATAGTAATTATGGTTTGCAAGGATCATCTTGCTTTGCACCAATGGAAGTTTTAGACATCACACTATATATTATATCACACAGGGATTCCATTTATCCTACTTTTGAGCTATTTCAACACTCCATAGAGATTATTAGTAGGTATTTCTATAATGTAAAACTCCTAGATCTTGCTTTTGTGTAAACATTGAGGAAATCATCGTGATACGAGATACATGTCATTCTTTAAGTTATTAATATTTATTTTTATTTTTGTTTTAATATTTTACAATGAGAACAATAATGATCTAACAAAGTTCTTAAATAGGATTGTATCAGACCAATTGATGACACACAAGTCAATGAGCGTGTTGGTAATGATGAGAAGATTGCATGTATCATACATATAGAACTAATACATAGAATATCTTAGCAGTTTGTGATTTCAATGTGTTTTACATTCTAGATGGTTGAATAGGAAGAGAGTGCATATTAAAGTTGAATATTCAAATTTCCAACCCAACGATGTGAATACAAATTTCCATTACCTTCACTAGATTAGTACATTCACGACCATATATGAAGCATTTGATTTGAGGATATGTAATAATGATGTTATTATTCACAAAAATGTTACTTTGTTAATTCAGGATATCCATTACAATGAGATTTCCAAAAGATCTTCCCTGACATGATGTAGTAAATTCTAATTTTGAGCGCAAAAATCAAGTGATTAGGTGGAGGAATGAATTGTTCAATAAAATAAACTCTTCATTACAGCGTATTATCAAGAGAGCATTTGGTGTATGGAAGAAGAAGTGTGTCATACACCAAGATATGTCAACATATTCCTTCAAAAAAATAGGTAAAGATATTTGTTGCAACGACATTCATCCAGGGATGATAATGATTTCAAGGTCTTCGATGATGATGCAACATCCATACTCGCGAAAGCATTAAAACATCGGGGCAAACAATCTTTTCCCAATGAAGGCTTTTGTAAAAATGACTTCAACACATCTGAATGGGAGAGTGTTCAAGAGATGATCAAGTTAAGAGAAAAGATTACAAATGCTTTGGTGAACTCGTGTAGTGTATTAATGTAGTGCTTTATAGTGTCATCTAGTAGATGTTTCCTATTTCCGATGTATTAAAGATTTTTGGATGTTTACTTTCTACATTATTTATGCATCATTTTGTATTGAAGAATTGTTCATGTCCACTTTCTATGTCTTCTTCCATTGTGAAACCAAATATTCTTCTATTGGTTTATTGCATATCTAGTCTATTTTGCTAATTAAAGACATAACGTGTTGTAATCACATGAAAAAATAGCTCAAGATCATTGATTACTTTGATTGCTATGTACTACCATTGTGGTACACAGTGTTCTGTGGACAAATCAAGAAGGGAAGTAGCTATGGGAGGATAATTTATGGTTGTCTTATAAATAAGAAACATGAAAATTGCAATTATTCTCATTAGATTGATAATACAGAGTTCACTCTAGCTAGTGATCAAGTGAGGAGAGATGTTACAAAGAATTAATATGAAAACTCGATCATCTAGACTTGCAGGTGAATGTCATTCTAGTCTTGTGTGTTTATTTTGTTATTATTATTATTATCATTTAATGCATGAAATGATTGTTCAAAACTAATGTATTGGAGAAATTTGGACAGGCGTGTTTTCTTTATTGCAAGAAATACNTAATACAGAGTTCACTCTAGCTAGTGATCAAGTGAGGAGAGATGTTACAAAGAATTAATATGAAAACTCGATTATCTAGACTTGCAGGTGAATGTCATTCTAGTCTTGTGTGTTTATTTTGTTATTCTTATTATTATCATTTAATGCATGAAATGATTGTTCAAAACTGATGTATTGGAGAAATTTGGACAGGCGTGTTTTCTTTATTGCAAGACATATTTGTATTATTCTACTGCAATTATTTAAAAAACTACACTTATTCAAGAAAACTATTTACATAAGGGAAAAACATATATTTTTCAACAGAAACAACTCTAGCAATAGTAGATTATCCAAACAGGCTCCATCTATTCCAACAATAATTTTCTAATAGCACCTGTGAAGCTACTTCTTCATAAAGCAGTTTCACAGTTGCATCTTCAAAAAGCAACATCTGCCACAAACACGGATTCTGCAAATCAGCCTTCAAGCAAAAATTCAAAATCAAACCTTTCAAAATAAAATAATGAAATCAATCCTTCAACTCTAAGAGATTTGACCCAAACTTTTCAAACCAAAACCAAATATATTTTAAAATTCATCCTTTGGAAATCTAACCAACAATTTTTAATTCTAACCAAATTGATCAAACTATCAACTAAAATCAAATTACTCAATCCTAATCAATTCAAATTAAACTTTTCAAACCAGATGAACTCAAATCAAACCTTCAACTCGAATCAACCAGAAATCAAATCTTAAAAATAGATATTTAAAATCAAGCTATGTCAAACGAAATTAGTCAAATTCAATCTTTTCGGACAAACTAAACTCTTTTAATAATTATGCAAATCTAGTCCCCAGGACACACCTTCTTCCCATAGTTGGTTAACCCTTTTAACAAGCCTTTCAATAATTATACGTCATTGGATTGTAAGTTCTAACTTTTGAATTCTAAGAAAAACCTTTCAAATCCCGAAGCTCCCTTATTTGAAAAATCTGCCCAAAAGCTGAATCATTCCAATTGAAAATATCAACCTTGAAATCATGCATAATATAAGCCAATACTTTAATCAAAATATTCTCAGAAGTTCAAAAATATGGAGATGTAATTAATTATGCGGGCTTAGCTTGTATGGATTCATACCCCAGAATTAAATAAACTATATCTTACAATGATAAGGTAGGGAAAATATTATTGGTTAAGACAAAACCATAAATCTTAAGAATTTACCTCATCATAATGATTGAAATCCTTTTAAGGTAATATTTCTACCGCTCGTAGTAGTATATTATTCTTCAAATGACTCATCCTATTATTTTGATAGAAATCTTTGAAGATATGCAATGGAATCTGTAGTTATATATATGATATTTGAGTTCATTAATAGAAATATTTCCTTAAATTATTAATTCATTTATTTTTTTGGTGACGATTATCAAGCTAATGACCATTTTCTTTTCATTATTTTTTATACAGTACTAGAATACTGGTATTTGATTAAAATTTAGAAAATTATTTGATTAACATTTTATTTTTGGGGCAATTAGATACATACCACCCAATTTCTATATATTTATATCACAAAAAATATATCCATTTTAAATTTCAAAAAGTGAAATACATATTTTCATGCATAAGTTAGCACACATGTAAAAATTATAATTTATAAGTTAAATATGTAAATACATAAGAATTAAGTGGCATTTGAAAAATGATCAAATTATAGTTGAACGAAGCTTAAACAATGTTCGATCATACTTCGATCGTAATAGAACTATGTACAAAGTTACATTACACTTTTTTTTTTTTCAATGATGTTAAAAGATTTTAGTAAGTCATGATAAAATGATGTTTGAAACATAATTGGGCAAGGTTCAATACTTGTTCGAGTAATGCTCAAAGCAATAACTTTCGGAATTATTTCGAATAATTGTTTGAGTAATTAGAAAATAACAATTTTCTTTCATGAAATGTTGAACTCTTTCTAAATCATAAGATGAGATAAAAATACAAAGCTTTTGTTTGAATTAAAATCCTCTCTAAAATAATAGTTTATTTTATATTCCAGACAATAAGGCCTTTATTTGGGGTAGCTTATAAGAGCGGGGGCGTTTTTGAAAATGCCATGATACAGTTTGGATCGCGCGTTTTGTCTGTTTATCTGAAAACTTGGTTCCATTTTTACACTAAACGTAGGCCGCAGGTCGACACGTTTCAGAATTTAAATCCTGAAACGCACAAGCTGTTCATATTTCGAGCTCAAAAAGTGTGTTCGTGTTCGGCTCGTTTGCTTAACGAGCCGAACACGAGCTGTTCACGAACAAAGAGTCCTTTTAACAACCCTAATCATGTAGTCATAAGACAATAATAGTTTGAGCAAGATTTAGNAAATCAAGCTATGTCAAACGAAATTAGTCAAATTCAATCTTTTCGGACAAACTAAACTCTTTTAATAATTATACAATTCTAGTTCCCAGGACACACCTTCTTCCCATAGTTGGTTAACCCTTTTAACGAGCCTTTCAATAATTATACGTCATTGGATTGTAAGTTCTAACTTTTGAATTCTAAGAAAAACCTTTCAAATCCCGAAGCTCCCTTATTTGAAAAATCTGCCCAAAAGCTGAATCATTCCAATTGAAAATATCAACCTTGAAATCATGCATAATATAAGCCAATACTTTAATCAAAATATTCTCAGAAGTTCATAAATATGGAGATGTAATTAATTATGCGGGCTTAGCTCGTATGGATTCATACCCCATAATTAAATAAACTATATCTTACAATGATAGGGTAGGGAAAATATTATTGGCTAACACAAAATCATAAATCTTAAGAATTTACCTCATCATAATGATTGAAATCATTTTAAGGTAATATTTCTACCACTCGTGGTAGTATATTATTCTTCAAATGACTCATCTTATTATTTTGATTGAAATCTTTGAAGATATGCAATGGAATCTGTAGTTATATATATGATATTTGAGCTCATTAATAGAAATATTTCCTTATATTATTAATTCATTTATTTTTTTGGTGACGATTATCAAACTAATGACCATTTTCTTTTCATCATTTTTTATACAGTACTAGAATACTGGTATTTGATTAACATTTTATTCTTGGGGCAATTAGATACATACCACCCAATTTCTATATATTTATATCACAAAAAATATATCCATTTTAAATTTCAAAAAGTGAAATACATCTTTTCATGCATAAGGTAGCACACATGTAAAAATTATAATTTAGAAGTTAAATATGTAAATACATAAGAATTAAGTGGCATGTATGTAACTATACCGTTATGCAAAAATCATAATTAAGACGTTAGATATGTAAATAGATAGGAATTAAGTGGCATGTATGTAGCTATACCGTTATTTTATTATTATAAGGACACTTCTTAGCCATGAATCAAATCATATTCTTATATGGTTTATATATTTTTGAACTTTGATCAAATTATAGTTGAACAAAGCTTAAACAATGTTAGATCATACTACGGTCCTAATAGAACTATGTACAAAGTTATATTACACCTTTTTTTTTTTCAATGATGTTAAAAGATTTTAGTAAGTCATGATAAAATGATGTTCGAGACATAATTGGGCAAGGTTCAGTAATTGTTCGAGTAACGCTCAAAGCAATAATTTTTGGAACATGTTCGGCCTTGTTTCGAATAATTGTTTGAGTAATTACAAAATAACAATTTTCTATCATGAAATGTTGAACTTTTTTCTAAATCATAAGATAAAATTACAAAGCTTTTGTTTGAATTAAAATCCTCTCTAAAATAATAATTTATTTTATATTCCTGACATTAAGGGCTCGTTTGGGCATCTTATAAGAGCGGGGGCGTTTTTTAAAATGCCGTGATACAGTTTGGATCGCGTGTTTTGTCTGCTCATCCGAAAACTCGGTTCCATTTTTGCTCTAAACGTAGACCGCGGGACAATACTTTTCAGAATAAACTGTTTTTCCTGAAACGTACAAGCTTTCTCAAACGCACCCTTAGATTACATTATTTTTGAAGTAGGCGAAGCTTGGCGGTCAAGATTGTTTAAAAGTCGAGCCAACCATAAATATAGAAGCAAATACCGCAGCCGCCCATGTCATTCAAAACGTTGCACAATGCCAGCCATTATTCTTAATATTCTCACTACACATAATTCATAGAATCATTAAAATAATGAGAGATGATTGCTGTCCAATCTTAAAAAAGGCGTAGCATTTGACCAAAGAAACTTACGTCTTTCTCCAATGTGCAAAATTCCAAGTGCAAATTGCCTGTCCTGTTTCCAGACTCCATCAGTTAAAAGTCAGATGGTTCACACTAAACCACCACCACATGGACGTTGTCTTCATGGTCAATTACTGGGTTGCTGCGCTTGCTACTAATAATCGCTATTTTCTTTTCTGCTTGATTAAGAAACGATATTTATTTTTATAAATTTGTATTAAGATTAAAATAATTTTGTTTAATAGTTTTAAGTGAATTATAAAAGATATTATGGAACTTGAAATGAGTCGGAAATTCTTCCTGATATACCCAGCTGAAGAAGTGAACTTATTAATCGTATCATATGCTTTAGTATGAAGCAGGGAATTATGGAGAGAAATTTATATATTATAAAATAGTCATATTTGCATTTGAACCTAGTTTTTTATGTATTTAAATGTATAATATTTAAATCCTAATTTTATAATTTGTAGTCTTTTATTTATGCATTAAGAGATACATTTTTATGTTTTAAAAATTAATAATAGTGATATAAAAATATGATTTTTATAATAAAAAAATATAATCATGAGAGTCAAATATGTGGGAATTGTGTGATATTTATATAAATATTAATTGCCAGAGAGAGTGGTCAAATTCACATTCACATATATTTTTATTCGTATTTTAGTCAAAAGTTTAATATTAAAAATTATTAAATAATAATTATGAGGATAGTTCATGGCTTGGGGATGTGGGTAGACGACAATAAAGGTGGGTATTTTTGATATATTTTACACTTTTTTCTTCTCGCCGAAAGCGCATGCAGAACTTAACAAATTTGAATAAATTCAAATAATATAAAATAAATTCTTTGAATTAAACATAATTGCTAGGATAGGTTGGCGAACGTTTATTGTTCACTTTCAGTACTCGTCAATATGGGTGCTCCAAATCTTGGTTGCCTTCTTTCTATTGACCTCTCTAATTGTTAGGATGTGAAAAATCATTATGATTTATACTACAATAAGTAACCAATCAGATCATCACAATTCTGAGGGCTTAGAATTTAGTGATTTGTATAAATCGATCAAGATGAGATGGGCAGGCACTAAGGGGGCGGAACCAACCTCTTTTGATCACAAACTGCTCCCAAAGTTGAAGGGCAAAATAAGATTTCAGAAGGGGTAAAACTGACATTTCACGAGGCGCGAAAGACGAAATTGCTTACCCATATAAGTAAAAATCTGAATTTGTGTGGAGGGGGTGGTGGGTGAAATTATCCCCATGGGTCCTACGTGGGTCTCAGGAATCTTATGTGGGTCCGCTTGTAGACACCAACTCAAGATTACGAAATGATCAAACATGACTGTATATGACAAGGAATCTAAGCAAACTAGCCTCCAAAAATGAACCCATGCAACTAAGGGCAAATGACCAAGGATCAAGGTTGAATGGCCAAGGCCAAAAGACCAAGGACAAATGACTGAGGCCGAATAAATAAGGCTAAATGACAGAGCTGGGGAGAACAAAGCTGAGCCATAACAAACTATTGCCCAAATGAATATATAATGTTGATTTTCTCAAGGCCTCATTTCATATAGAAGGTAGGTTTATTAAAACTTCAGGGACTTTTAGATCTGAAGGTCTAAAGCAAGATACAAAAAAATAGTTCATTGTGGGAGAAACAACCATTATAAATAGAGGGAGTTAAATGTAAACCATTATCCTTTTTTCGGTCCACGAAAAACCTATAAACTTTTTTGATCCCAAACCTTTTGGATCACCATTATCAATATTATTCGCCAAACATTTCCCTTTTAATCTACTCTCTCTTTGGTCATGCTCTATTCCTTGGGTGTGATTCAAGGACAAATATGAGCTTAACTCTCTGAATAGGTGACATGAGTGTGGCTCATGCCACAAATAGAAAGAGCATCATAAGGAGAAGAAAGTCATTGTGGGATTACAGATAACATGGAAGACACCTGATATTTTGTTGCACAATAGATTTTAGAGCTTAAGACCGTAGTTGATGTATGTAGTTAAGGATATGCTTGCCAAAGGGATGGCTCCACCTTTCAAAGGGTAGCCCATCCATGCTAGAGAAGGGAAACTGATGCTAGTGCTAGAGGAAGCCTCCCATCAACCATGAGAGCAAACAATGCCCCTTATTACCTAGACATTGTAGAATCAACAATTCTAGTCCACAACAAGAAAGGGTGCACCAACAAGCCATGACAACCCAAAAACACCTTCTTGAGACAGGTCTTCAATGTTGAAGCACTAAAACACTTGAAAATACCTACTCTAAAGTCTTATTGAGGAAATCTAACCCATCCAACCACATTACCTTTTTTGAATCGATAATATATTTACTAAGAGTGAACAACAAACTAAAATGTTTACTTTATTAAGACTCCAAAGGAGTCTGCCCTTCAATGGTTCAAAGGTATATCATTGGGTTGATTATTTTCGTCACTAAATTCAAAAGAATGTTCATAACACAGTTCCTTAGTACACAATAATACCATAATAATTCTCAGATGCTAACGCAACTATGTTAGAGACATGTAGAATTCTTGTGTTCCTTCATAAATTACTTTTAAAAGGAGATTCTGGAAGTACAATACGTAGAGGTCATGGTCTTTTACGCAGCTCTCACCCTAGTGCTACAAGAAGGTCACTTTTATTATGCATTGGGCATGTAGTTACCGAAGACATTGACAGAGTTATCAGAACTTCATACAATCAGATATCATTGGTAGAATGTAACTTTTCTTGATACCCTTACTATTCGTGTGCTAGGACCAAAGCTAGATAAAGTGAAGCAGCCATAAAAGTTAGTGAAAACTTAGTCACCCTCCATGGCCACAAACATTACCCAATGTAAAGATAACATCCATGCCCTTACCAGTGGTAGCACGCACCAAAAAGACTAGTGCAACCTAACATGGGACATACTCAAAACTAAGAGTAGTAGATGGAATGTTGCTTTAAGAGGTCACCATCTTTGATTCATGAGATCTCCTATCCATCTTTGCTAAGGTTCTAAATGGAAAGAGTGCAAAAAACCATCCAAATAATTTTCTTTTGGAAGCTCACTATGATGAATGTTAAAGGATATACTCGTGACTTGATGATGTTTTGCACCTACCATTGAGAACATAGATATGTCAAGGAGGAATGATGATGCCCAAAAGGCCTAATAAATAAATCTAATAAAATCCAATAAATTTAAAGAATTCATTGTGCATCAGTAATCACTCAGACACAGAGAAAGGCTAGGGTGAAAAGATAATACAATTATCCGATTCAAACCCATGCCATAGATTTCACTGATGTCATCCTACCTTTTGTTGGAGTGGATGGAACTGAAGCCTCCTAGCTGGCAAGGCAGATGAGACTTTATAAAAGATAGCTGTGAATAGTAGTCTCGTATCAACGATAGGTCCTGCATTGTCTGCCCAAATAAATCATTACAACAACACAAATATAGATGTTGTCATCATCGCCAACTTTAAATTTGGCAACAAGCTTATGAATACCAACAAGTTAGTGAATATCTTATTCGAGTCCTTCTTTGATTAGATGAACCTTGGAAATAAGTGCTTAATGATCGTGTACAGTCCTTTATTTGGATTCTTAAAAGAAAGAAAAGACACATTAAGATTTCATGCTACCTACCACTTTGTCAAAAGGTAATAACCAATTCAATTCTATGGAAAATTTTATTATAATTGATTCACTAGTGACTTACAATGCCTTCTTTGATTTTTAATTGCTCAATGCCTTCAAGGTGGTGATTTTTACTTACCAAATCATTGTGAAATTCACTAGTGAAAGGGAAATAGTCACCATCATGGACGACTTAGAGGAATCACACACCTAATACCTATGAGCCATTAATTGTGTGCGCTAGTAATCACTAAAATTGGGTACTTAACATGGAAGTGTCTTTGGTGCTAGTTAAGCTATTAATGAAATCTCAATTGTGATCGATGAAACTTGGATGTAGGTCACAATGACACACTTATCCAATTGCTCAGAGAACATTCACATGGTTAGTTGAGAAGATACCATGAGTCTCTATTGATGTTGTTTGTCACCGACTCAACATTAGTCCAATNATTTTTGATATATTTTACACTTTTTTCTTCTCGCCGAAAGCGCATGCAGAACTTAACAAATTTGAATAAATTAAAATAATATAAAATAAATTCTTTGAATTAAACATAATTGCTAGGATAGGTTGTCGAACGTTTACTGTTCACTTTCAGTACTCGTCAATATGGGTGCTCCAAATCTTGCTTGCCTTCTTTCATACCATCTCAAGTTGAATTCTATTGACCTCACTAATTGGTAGGATGTGAAAAATCATTATAATTTATACTACGAAAAGTAACCAATCAGATCATCTTTAGTGATTTGTATCAATCATTCTAGATGAGATGGCAGGCACTAAGGGGCGGAACCAACCTTTTTTATCACAAACTGCCCCCATAGATGAAGGGCAAAATAATATTTCAGAAGGGGTAAAACTGATGTTTCAAGAGGCGTGGAAGACGAAATTGCTCACCCATAAAAGTAAAAATCTGAATTTGTGTGGAGGGGGTGGTGGGTGAAATTATCCCCATGGATCCTGCGTGGGTCTCAAGGATCCTACGTGGGTCTACTTTTAGACACCAACTAAAGATTACGAAATGATCAGACATGATTGTATATGACAAGGAATCTAAGCAAACTAGCCTCCAAAAATGAACCCATGCAACTAAGGGTGAACGACCAAGGATCGAGGTTGAATGGCAAAGGCCAAACGACCAAAGACAAATGACTGAGGCCGAATAAATAAGGCTAAATGACCGAGCCGGGGAGAACAAAGCTGAGCCATAATAAACTATTACCTAAATGAATATAGAATGTTGATTTTCTCAAGGCCTCATTTCATATAAACGGTAGGCTTATTAAAACTTTGGGGACTTTTAGATCTGAAGGTCTAAAGCAAGATACAAAAAATAGTTCATTTTGGGAGAAACAACCATTATAAATAGAGGGAGTTAAATGTAAACCATTATCCTTTTTTCGGTCCATGAAAAACCTAAGAAGTTTTCTGATCCCAAACCTTTTGGATCACCATTATCAATATTATTCCCCGAACTTTCCCCTTTTTATCTACTCTCTCTTTGGTCATGCTCTATTCCATGGGTGTGATTCAAAGACAAATATGAGCTCAACTCTCTGAATATGTGAGGTGAGTGTGGCTCTCCATAAATAGAACGAGCATCATAAGGAGAAGAAAGTCATTGTGGGATTACAGATAACATGGAAGAAGCCTGAAATTTTGTAGCACAATAGATTTTAGAGCTTAAGACCGTAGTTGATGTATGTAATTAAGGAGATGCTTGCCAAACGGATGGCCCCACCATTCAAAGGGTAGCCCATGCATGCTAGAGAAGGGAAACTAATGCTGGTGCTAGAGGAAGCCTCCCATCAACCATGAGAAGAAACGATTCCACTTATTACCTAGACATTATAGGATAAATAATTCTAGTCCACACCAAATAAGGGTGCACCAACAAGCCACCTTCTTGAGACAGATATTCAATGTTGAAGCACCAAAACACTTGAAAATACCTACTATATAGGCTTATTGAGGAAAACTAACTCATCCAACCACATTACCTTTTTCGAATCGATAATATATTTACTAAGAGTGAATAACACACTAAAATGTTTACTTTACTAAGACTCCAAAGGAGTCTACCCTTCAATGGTTCAAAGGAATATCATTGGTGCAAAACACAATGATTATTTTCGTTACTAAATTCAAAAGAATGTTCATAACACAGTTCCTTAGTGCACAATAATCCCATAAGAATTCTCAGACTCTAATGCAACTATGTTAGGGACATGTAGAATTCTTGTGTTCCTTCATAAATTACTTTTAAAAGTAGATTCTGGAAGTACAATACATAGAGCTCATGGTCTTCTATGCAGCTCTCACCCTAATGCTACAAGAAGGTCCCTTTTATTATGCATTGGGCATGTATTTATTGAAGACATTGACAGAGTTATTAGAACTTCATACAATCACATATCATTGGTAGAATGTAACTTTCCTTGATACCTTGACTATTCATGTGCTGGCACCAAAGCTAGCTAAAGTGAAGCAGCTATAAAGTTAGTGAAAACACAGTTGCCCTCCATGGACACAAACATTACCCAATGTAAAGATAACATCCATGCCCCTACCAGGGGTAGCACGCACCAGAAAGACTAGTGCATCCTAACATGGGACATACTCAAAACCAAGAATAGTAGATGGAATGTTGCTTTAAGAGGCCACCATCTTGGATTCATGAGATCTCCTATCCATCTTTGCTAAGGTTCTAAATGGAAAGAGTGCAAAAAACCATCCAAATAATTTTCTTTTGGAAGCTCACTATGATGAATGCTGAAGGATATACTCGTGACTCGATCATGTTTTGCACCTACCATTGGGAACATAGATATGACAAGGAGGAGTGATGACGCCCAAAAGGCCTAATAAATAAATCTAATAAAAGCCAATAAATTTAAGGAATTCATTGTGCATACAGTAGTCACTCAGACACAGAGAAAGGCTAGGGTTAAAAGATAACACAATTATCCGATTCAAACCCATGCCATATATTTCACTGATGTCATCCTACCTTTTGTTGGAGTGGATGGGACTGAAGCCTCCTAGCTGGCAAGGCTGATGAGACTTTGCAAAAGATAGCTGTGAATAGTAGTCTCGTATCAACTACAGGTATTGCGTCTATGCTCAAAGAAATCATTACAACAACACAAATATAGATACTGCCATCATCGCCAACTTCAAATTTGGCAGCAAGCTTATGGATGTCAACAGGTTAGTGAATATCTTATTTGAGTCCTTCTTTGATAAAATGAACCTTGGAAACAAGTGCTTAATGATCGTGTACAGTCCTTTATTTGGATTCTTAATAGAAAGAAAAGACACATTAAGATTTCATGCTACCTACCACTTTGTCAAAAGGTAATAACCAATTCAATTCTATGGCTAATTTTATTATAATTGATTCACTAGTGACTTACAATGCCTTCTTTGATTTTTATTTGCTCAATGCCTTCAAGGTGGTGATTTTTACTTACCAAATCGTTGTGAAATTCACTAGTGAAAGGGAAATAGTCACCATCATGGACGACTTAGAGGAATCACACACCTAATACCTATGAGCCATTAATTGTGTGCACCAATAATCACTAAAATTGGGTACTTAACATGGAAGAGTCTTTGGGGCCAGTGAAGCTATCAATGAAATATCAACTGTAATCGATGAAACTTGGATGTAAGTCACAATGACACACTTATCCAATTGCACAGAGAATATCATTCACATGGTTAGCTGAGAAGATACCATGAGTCTTTATTGATGTTGTTTATCACCGACTCAACATTAGTCCAATGCCTTGACCCTTCAAGCAAAGGATGAGGCTAGTGGCTCTTAAGTTGGCCAAGCCAATTCTAATGGAAGTCCAAAAGCTGTTAGAATCCAATTAGTAAGGAAGCACAATATCTAGATTCAATATTTAATATAGTGATGGTTCGAAAAGAAATTGGTAAGTGGCAATGTGTATTGAATTCACTAGTCTCAATGTAAGCTACCTGAAGGATATCTACCATTACAATTGATAGGCTCGTTAGTGGATGCTACCATCAGCCTTTCAATCATGAAGATTCTGTATGCCTTTCTAGAAATTTTCATATAGAAATTCATCTTATAGATGCTGAAAAAAATTTATTCATCACAAGATTGGGTGAATTTTGTTACAATGTATTTCCCTTCAAGCTTGAAAATGCAGTGTCTACCAAAAAAATATGGATATATTATTTTTCAATTAAAAGATACAAAAATATTGATGTTTGTATCGATGACATGTTGGTTAAAAGTTAAATACCTGAACAAAATATTAAATACCTAAATAAACGTTTAAAATCCCTCAGAAAATATAAAATTAATTACTCACTTAAGTGCACATTTGAAACCAATATAGGAAAAATCTCAGGATACATGTTAACATTCGAGTAGATTTGTCTAATACTAAAACGTGTAAGCACTGACAAGATATCCCTCCACCTTGCTATACCAATGAAATACTAAAATTGATCAAACAAATCTCAATCCTCAGCCTTTTTATCTTTGAGCCCAAAAATAAATGCACAACTTTATTAAAAGGCATAAGAAACAACAAAAACTTTGCATGAATGGTCAAATGCATACAAAATTTCTAGCGACTGAAGGATTCCTTAGCCTTAGAACCTCTGCTCTAGAGTCTAAGGCCAGGTGAAGAACTATAACTTTATCTATGAGTTAGATTTGTGGTGATGAATTTAGTCTTAGTTTAAAAAGAATGAGAAAATTCATTCATACTCTACTACGTCAACCGAGCCTTGATACAGGCAAAACATAAGGATGCAGTCAAACTTAGAAAACTCAACCACGAAGAGCTGCCCTCTTAGAAGAATAACCCAACTTCAATGATGATGGTAGAAAGAAAGAGAAGATCAGTTGACCATTTGTAGAAATGGGACGAGAACATTTTAAAATTCGTAACTCAGCCCAGAGGATTGCACGATAACAAGATGATCATATTGGGGACTCCGACAGATGACTATTAAGAAAAAAGAGATAGGAAATCCATTAAAATATGTCTAAACACTTCATAAAATAGAATAAGAAGGGCTATGATCAAAAATTATTTTTGTTAATATCATAAAAATATGATTACAATATAGATGCTTGGCCTTTCACTAACCACATTACTTTTATAAGTAAATACATAAATACATCCATGACTTTTATTTTGTGAGACCTACCTCTAACCTTCTACAATTAAATTGAAAGACCGCTTCTTAATGATCAAAGATCTTGAGTTCAAAAGTGGCAAAGTCTAAATTGATTAATGAGTTATGAGAAGTGGCAATCGTTAAAGGACCGCCATGAACATGGAACCTAGTGCTAGTTAAAGTCCGTGAAACATACAACTGGATGAATGATGATACAAACCACATCATCATCATTCAAACACATCAACGTCACTTGCAAAAAAAGAGGGCCATGAAAATTTTTTTAAAAAAGGATAATGGTAATTTAGCAAGTAAGTAGTTGTAACATATATTTTGATAGCAAGGAAATTATCCATTATAATCAAATGTTTATTCTACCCCACCAACCATGATCGACATTGAGATCTCAAGTCAATCACATTATCAAGGAAAACTTCATATGATAACTTATGTAATGAATTCTCTTATGATGTATCCTCCTTGGGGATTGGATGAACCATCAATCCTGTAAATATAAGAGAAAGATTACCTTTGAAATTTAGGAGCAAGAAATTTTCCCTTACAAAAACTAATGAATAAAATTTCAGAGATTAGAGGGAGTAGTTAGAGTCATTTGACTCAACCTCACCGACATCCACAGCCTTCTCACCAAAAGAATGCCAACGCCCCAACCTGACAATTTATGGAACTAATTCAGTTCTCTTACTAGTATAGGATGGAAAATGACCCCATGAAGTTTCTTAGTGGCAAGACAAAATGAACAGGTAGGAATAATAAACAATGCATTTATGAAATAATTTCATATGCAAATATCCTGATGACATATCGATGCAAGGAATTACTAATGGCAACCATGAATGCTTCTTATGAAATTATTTGACCATAAAAAAATTACCTAAAATACACCAATGGATTTAAACATTCACGAAAGAAAAATGACCCACCCATTCTCCTTTCTCATTCAACTACAATAAATCACAATATATAAAATCATTCATACTTCAATTCTCAGTCATTATGAAACCCCTTGACTCCCCTCTCTTGTGACATATGTTAAAACCTAATGGATAGATTCTCCTCTTTGTGATATCATCCGCAATGAGTAGTGAGCAAATTTTCTAGAGACAAACTAAGATGGTTACTGCCCTGAAAAATGTGATAAGATTCACTTAATCAACTTAGCATAAGAAGCAACTTGTCCAAAGTGACGACTTAACTAAGAGATCATGAGGGAAATAATTATTATGAGACTTAAGTGGGATGACATTATCCTAGTGATGATTATTTAAAAGATTTAAATGATAAAGCCCACCTACTGAATCATCAAGTGACTGATAGTAGGACTTGTCTAGGTAAATGGTCATGCAATGACACTTTTAATTGATACTCAATGTTACTCAAGCTCTATTTCCAAATCATAAATACCATAAAAAATTTTGTATAAAAAATTTTTGTGAAGGTACAATTGTTAAGATCTTACATGGGTTAAAACCACCCATAATAATCAACAAAATAAAAAAAAAATTCCTTTCATTTCTTTTCATTAGAAAAATATTGTATGCTAAGGTCTCCCATCACAAATTTAATGAGTTCCTGACACTCTGATACACAAAAAGAAGTGCAATTTTATGTATACATTTTATGCTTAAATTTGGTAATATTGCACTTTAATGAAAGATATTTTCATGTTATATTGCAAATATATTATTTTTAGGCATTTGGAGCAAAAAAGAGTAAGAATGAAGAAATTTAGAGTCAAAATACGAATTTTCATGATACTGGCACCATTAGCACCAAATTACAGAGAAGAGGAGCCAGAGGCGCTTGAGGTGCCAGAATCCAGAGATGAGCGTTAAACTCTAGTAAACAACCAGAGGAGATATAACAGGCACCAGAGGCGCCAGAGATGGATTTGGACAAATTGTTGGCGATTATTTACAATTTTTTAGATGTTCTAGAAGACTCCAAGTAATTCAAACGCTCATGGAGTGCTTCAATGCTTCTAGATACTTGGGAAAGGCTCTTGAATGAAGAGATATGTCTTTTGGATGAAGGGATTTGCCTCTTGGTGTGAAGAGGAGTGTCTAAAAGGAGGGATTTTTGAATTTCTGTAGAGAAGAGGGGCTAGCGCCACTCTTTGGAAGCCTTAAAGTGAGTCTTGGTGTGTGTGTCATGTGGAGTCTTTGGAGGAGAAAGTTGTTTTGAGTGTGGAGAGGATTTTCTTCTAACGTTGTAAGAGAAGAGGGGAGGTGAGAGATTTCTTCTTCATTGCACTTCTAAGAGAGAATTGAGAGTGATTGTAAAGAGAGAAAGTGCTTAAAGGGAGCTTCAAGGAATTTGCTTGAGGAGGAGTGTGGGATAGGTTGTATTATTTTATTTTTTATTTTGTAAACTTATTTATATATATATAATTCATGTTTTGTTGTATCTTCCTCATGAATTATGAGTAGTCTTCTTTGTCCTTCTCTCTACAATGAGATATAGTTTTGTGAAGAATTAATATTGTTGTGTAAAATTTTAAATGTCAATACATTGTGATGATTGAAACTCTGATTTTCATTTACTTTTTGATCTGACCAATTGAAATGTTAACATTTATTGAGAAACATAAGATTTAAAAGGGCTATGCTTTCTACAAAAAAAGTGAGAGTCACATTCAATTTCATGGATGAGAATGTAGTCCACAGGGCTGAGTGCAAATAAATAGAGAAATATATTTTGATGGACATAGAATTAGAGATTTTAGGGTGAGAGACTAAAATCCTCAATTTGATCTAGTTGTTTGAAAACTAAAGCGAGATGTTAGCCCTCAGGCAAGGGGAAGTAAGAACTCTGGTGTGAGAGCTTGTGTCCTCCTAGCCTAACTATTTGAAATAAAAAGCGTTCTGACCACTCAGAGGAAGTTAACTTCCTTCCAGAATCATTGGTCTAAACAATTTCCTTTTTTTCATGTAGGCTGATTGATAAATTTTTTTTTTAAACTATTCATCTATTTCGATGGATAATCTGTAACTTTTTTTTCTTAAATCGATAAGTTGTAACTTCAAGCACAAAACAATAGCTAAGAATAATATTTATTTTACCCAAAAAAAGAAGAAGAAAAAAAAAAAACGCTTCCTTATAAGTTAGGCTGTATTCTACGATATATTGGCTGTGAGCACCTTGATTTGTACAATTCAACCAGATGCCGCGAATGTTGTCCTTAAAGCGTACCTCGCGGTCGTTTCTACAACTTCGGTCTCTCCATATGATGTCATGATCGAAGCTTATTGCTAAACTATATACAATTATAGGACTAAAGACTGACTCGTTTGAATGGACAGCTCGGACAAAGAATTAGATATATAAGAAAGGTGGCTAGCTAGTTAAAGTCGTTCCTACTATAAAAATGTACAAAAGGTTTTATTCTATACCAAACACGGCAAAAAGAAAGCAATATTTGTCCAAATGGATTAAATGATTTCAACGTCGTTTTCTAAATCATTTCTTTCTTCCGAAATGATTTGTGATCAGATTATTTAACATTGTTTAAACGANTCGTTTCATGTGTAGGTAAAATACTTTTTCCCGCCAATATATATATATATATATATATGAGATTGGAAATTATGAAAGGAGTTAAGAAAGGGGCTACTAGACTAGGTTAGGACGACCTTGTTAAAAAAACGGTGAATGCATAGAGGAGCAGCGTAGGGAAAAAAATTTAGTAAGCAGAAAATATTTTAATGAATTGTAATTTTATCATGGCTAGGTCCAACCTAATGGAAAAAAAAATTAGTCTTTCTAGCATAAAGCTTGGCTAAAAGAAAAGGTTGATATTATTTTTCTTGAATGTTGTGGCTACGAGCACCAATGTGTAAGCTTCATCACAGAACCCATCTAGAATCTGGATGAGTCTGAATATGCTCATTCCAGTAAAATTCAAGAGGAAGCTCTAGAGGAGAGAGAGCGTGGTAAACAAAGTTATTCCAAGCTCTTCCCACCCTCCACCAGAAGGGTATAAAGAAAATGAAGACTGTGGTAGGATAATTATTTGGGTAGATATCACATCTCATTATAACCATCACGAATATCATATGTAGTGCTCGTATAGCTCTGCAGAGATACCCAACTATGATAGATGATGTGAAGCTATTGGACTCTACTTCAGAGATATTTGATTACATGCCTTTGTATTTATTCCCCATAAAACACCTATAGGATTGAAATAAGTGGGAAGATTTCTTCATGCTCATGCCAAAATGGATGATTTTTTACCTCTAATGTTATTTACCTTTTTTATCATTATTTTGAAATATGATTTGTGATAATTTACATTTTCATGCTAAAGAATATTTTGTGTCATGCTTATGTGACATTTCAATATTTAAGGTTTGCACAAGTTGTGAGGTTTTTATTATGCATCATTTTAATATTTATTTTTTTCTAACATATTTTGTTCTTTTTTTTATTATAACATGCATACAATAGCCAAATAGACCCATTAGATGATGAAAAATTATAAAGATAGTCAAACGAGCAACGATTCTTACCATAAGAGTGTATCTTATAAATGACTTATCTTTCACATTTGTTTAAGACACATTGTGTGTTATTATCATATGTGAGGGACAAGTAAGTTGGCAAGCTACTCAAAGCTCATCCAAGAATAAATTGTAGTATTTCTTGGATGTCAAAAACAATGTCTATGATTTGCTGAATGAATTACATAGTAATTATGGTTTGCATGGATCATCTTTCCTTGCACCAACAGAAGTTCTCGACAACACACTATATATTATATCACACAGTTATTCCATTTAATGGATAAGTTATTAATATTTATTTTTATTTTTGTTTTATATTTTACAATAATAATAATAATGATTTAAAAAAGTTTTTAAATAGGATTGTATCTGACCAATTGATGACACACATGTCAATGCGCGTGTTGGTAATGATGAGAAGATTGCATGTATCATACATACAGAGCTGCTACATAGAATATCTAAGCTATTTGTGATTTCAATGTGTTTTACATTCTTGATGGTTGGATAGGAAGAGAGTGCATATTATAGTTGAATATTCAAATTTCCAACCCAATGATGTGAATACAAATTTCCATTACCTTCACGAGATTAGTACATTCAAGACCATATATGAAGCGTTTGATTTGAGGATATATAATAATGATGTTATTATTCAGAAAATTGTTACCTTGTTAATTCAGGATATCCATTACAATGAGATTTCCTAAAGATCTTCCCTGACATGAGGTAGCAACTTCTAATTTTGAGCTAAAAAATCAAGTGATTAGGGGAGGAATGAATTGTTCAATAAAATACACTCTTCATTACAAAGTATTATCAAGAGAGCATTTGGTGTATGGAAGAAGAAGTGGGTCATACACCATGATATGCCAACATTATCCTTCAAAAAATTGGTAAAGATAGTTATTGCAACGACATTCATCTACGGATGATAATGATTTCAAAGTCTTAGATGATGATGCAACATCCATACTCGCGAAAGCATTCAAACATCGGGTCAAACAATCATTTCCCGATGAAGGCTTTTGTAAAAATGACTTCAACACCTCTGAATGGGGGAGTGTTCAAGAGATAATCAAGTTAAGAGAAAAGATTACAGATGCTTTGGTGAACTCATATAGTTTATTAATGTAGTGCTTTATAGTGTCTTCTAGTAGATGTTTCCTATTTCAGATGAATTAAAGATTTTTTATGTTTATTTTCTACGATATTTATGCATCGTTTTGTATTTAGGATTTGTTCATGTCCACTTTCTATATCTTTTTCCATTGTGAAACCAAATATTTTTCTAATGCTCTATTTCATATCTAGTCTATTTTGCTAATTAAAGACATAACGTTGTAATCACATGAAAGAAGAGTTCAAGATCATTGATTACTTGGATTGTTATGTCTACCATTGTGGTACACAGTGTTCTGTGGACAAATCAAGAAGGGAAGTAGCTATGGGAGGATAATTTATGGTTGTCTTATAAATATAAAACATGAAAATTGCAGTTATTCTCATTAGATTGATAATACAAAGTTCACTCTAGATAGTGATCAAGTGAGGAGGGATGTTACCGCATACAAAGAATTAACACGAGGACTCGATCTTCTAGACTTGCAGGTGAATGTCATTCTAGTCTTGTGTGTTATTTTTGTTATTCTTATTATTATCATTTAATGCATGAAATGATTGTTGAAAACTGATGTATTGGAGAAATTTGGACACGGCGTGCTTTATTTATTCTACTGCAATTATTTAAAAAACTACACTTATTCAAGAAAACTAATTATATAAGGGCAAAACATACTTTTTCAACAGAAACAACTCTAGCAATAGTAGATTATCCAAACAGGCTCCATCTATTCCAACAATAATTTTCTAATAGCTCTTGTGAAGCTACTTCTCCATAAAGCAATTTCACAATTGATTCTTCAAAAAACAACAACCGCCACAAACACACCTTTAGCCTACAAATCAACCTTCAAGCTAAAATTCAAAATCAAACCTTTCAAAATAAAATAATGAAATCAATCATTTAACTCCAGAAGAGTTGACCCAAACTTTTCAAACCAAAACCAATTATACTTTAAAATTCATCCTTCGGAAATCTAACCAACAATTTTTAATTCTAACCAAATTGATCAAACTATCAACTAAAATCAAATTACTCAATCCTAATCAATTCAAATTAAACTTTTCAAACCACATGAACTCAAATCAAACCTTCAGCTCAAATCAACCTAACATCAAATCTTAAAAATAGATATTTAAAATCAAGCTATGCCAAACGAAATTAGTCAAATTCAACCTTTTCGGACAAACTAAACTCTTTTAATAATTATACAATTCTAGTCCTTAGGACACACCTTCTTCCCAAAGTTGGTTAACCCTTTTAATGGGCCTTTCAATAATTATACGTCATTGGATTGTAAGTTCTAACTTTTGAATTCTAAGGAAAATCTTTCAAATCCCGAAGCTCTCTTATTTGAATAATCTGTACAAAACCTCGATCATTTCCATTTGAACATATCAACCTTGAAATCATGCATAATACAAGTCACTACTTTAATTGAAATATTCTCAGAAGTTCACAAATATGGATATGTAATTAATTATTCATGCTTACCTTGTAGGGATACATACGACAGAAAAAAAATAAACCATATCTTACAATGATAAAGTAGGGGAAAAATTATTCGTTATCACAAACTCATAAGTCTAAGAATTTTCTTCATCATAATGATTAGAATCATTTTAAGGTAATATTTCTACCATTTAGATAGAATATTATTCTTCAAATGACACATCCAATCATTTAGATAAAAATCTTTGAAGATATGCAGTCGAATCTACTGTTGTATATATGATATTTGAGTTCATTTAAAGAAATATTTCCTTATATCATTAAATTATTATTATTTTTTTTTGTGATGATTGTCGAACTAATGACCATCTTTAATATACATCCTTATATCATCAAATTATTATTATTTAATAGATAAACATTACTCGTTTGCATTATTATCACCAACTTCTTTCATATCACATAAGAATATCTCCATTTTAAATTTCAAAAAGTGAAATATACATTTTCATGCATAAGTTAGCATATATGTAAAAATCATAATTAAGATGTTAGATATGTAAATACATAGGAATTTAGTGGCATGTATGTAGCTATACCGTTATTTTATTTTTATCATAACACTTCTTAGCCATGAATCAAATCATATTCTTATATGGTTTATATATTTTTGAACTTTGATCAAATTATAGTTGAACAAAGCTTAAACAATGTTAGATCATACTACGGTCCTAATAGAACTATGTACAAAGATGTATTACACCTTTTTTTTCAATGATGTTTAAAGATTTTAGGAAGTCATGATAAAATGATGTTCGAAACATAATCGGAAAACATAATCGGGAAGGTTCAATAATTGTTCGAGTAATGCTCAAACTAATAACTTTCGGAACATGTTCGGCCTTGTTTCGAATAATTGTTTGAGTAATTACAAAATAACAATTTTCTATCAAGAAATCTTGAACTATTTCTAAATCATAAGATAAAATTACAAAGCCTTTTGTTTGAATTAAAATCCTGTCTAAAATAATAATGTATTTTATATTCCTGACATTAAGGGCTCATTTGGGGCATCTTATAAGAGTGGGGGCGTTTTTAAAAATGCCGTCATATATTTTGGATCGCGTGTTTTGTCTGCTTATTCGAAAATTCGGTTCCATTTTTACACTAAACGCAGACCGAAGTTCAACACGTTTCTGAATTTATCCTGAATTTATCTTTAAATGCACAAACTGTCACAAACGAATCCTAAATTATATTATTTTTTAAGTAGGCGAAGCTTGGCGGTCAAGATCTTTTAAAAGTCGAGCCAACCATAAATATAGAAGCAAATGCCGCAGCCGCCCATTTCATTCAAAACGTTGCACAATGCCAGCCTTTATTATTAATATTCTCACCGCACATAATTCATAGAATCATTAAAATAATGAGAGACGATTGCTGTCCAATCTAAATAAAAGCGTAGCATTTGACCAAAGAAACTTACATCTTTCTCCAGTGTGCATAATTCCAAGTGCAAATTGCCTGTCCTGTTTCCAGACTCCATGAGTTAAAAGTCAGATGGTTCACACTAAACCACCATCACATGGACGTTGTTTTCATGGTCAATTACTCGGTTGCTGCGCTTGTTTCTAGAGCTGTCAAAAAAGCTCGTTGTTCGTGAATAATTCATGTTTAGCTCGTCAATGAGTTAATATTTGATTCGTTCGATAAGTTAAAAAGAAGAACGTGAACAAATTTTTTTTTATTCGGTTAGGTAAACGAACCAAACATGAATAATGATGCGTTCGTTCGTGTTCAAATCGTTNACAGTGATGCGTTCGTTCGTGTTTGAATTGTTTCTGTTCGAAATATAAAAAAATTTAAAATAATTATATATAAAAAATTTATGATATTTTAAAAAATTAAATTTTATTAATTACAATATATAATAAATTAATAATAATAATAATATATAATATATTATATTAGTAATATACTAATATAGATATTATATATTTATATAATTAATATAATATATTATTTATACATATTGATATTCTGACTCATCGTTCGCGAAAAGCTTGTGTTCGGCTCGTTCGTTAAGAAACGAACACGAACAGTGATTTCATGAACAATTTCAAACATGAGCTTATTTCAAACGTACTAAATTTCAAACGTACCAAACACAAACACAAGCTATGTTCGTTCGTGTTCGATTCGTTTACACCTCTACTTGCATCTAATATTCGCTATTTTCTTTTCTGCTTGATTAAAAAATGATATTTATTTTTATAAATTTGTATTAAGAGTAAAATAATTTTGTTTGACAGTTTAAGTGAATTTATAAATGATAGTATGGAACTTGAAATGAGTCGGAAATTTTTCCTGACATACCCAGCTGAAGAAGTGAACTTATTACTTCTATCATATGTTTTGATATGATGCAGAAGAAGAAGTGATTGTAGAGAGAAATCTATATATTATAAAATAGTAATATTTGCATTTGTACCTAATTTTTTATGTATTTAAATGTATAATATTTAAATCTTAATTTTAAAATTTGTAGTCTTTTATTTATGCATAAGAAATACATTTTTATGTTTTAAAAATTAATAATAGTGATATAAAAATATGATTGTTATAATAAAAAAATATAATTATGAGAGTCAAATATATTAATACATGTGGGAATGGTGGATATTTATATGAATATTAGTTGCCAGAGAAAGTGGTCAAATTCACATTCACATATTTTCTTATTCGCATTTTAGTCAAAAGTTTAATATTAAAATAATTAAATAATAATTATGAGGATAGTTCATGGCTTGGAGATGTGGGTAGACGACAATAAAGGTGGGTATTTTTGATATATTTTACACTTTTTTCTTCTAGCCGAAAGCGCATGCAGAACTTAACAAATTTGAATAAATTCAAATAATATAAAATAAATTCTTTGAATTAAACATAATTGCTAGGATAGGTTGGCGAAAGTTTATTGTTCACTTCAGTAGTCGTCAATATGGGTGCTCCGAATCTTCGTTGCCTTCTTTCTATTGACCTCTCTAATTGTTAGGATGTGAAAAATCATTATGATTTATACTACAATAAGTAACCAATCAGATCATCACAGTTCTGAGGGCTTAGAATTTAGTGATTTGTATAAATTGATCTAGATGAGATGGGCTGGCTCTAGGGGGGCGGAACCAACCTCTTTGATCACAAACTGCCCCTATAGATGAAGGGCAAAACAATACTTCAAAATGGGTAAAGCTGATACTTCAAGAGGTGGGGAAGACGAAATTGCTCACCCATATAAGTAAATCTGAATTTGTGTGGAGGGGGTGGTGGGTGAAATTATCCCCAAGGGTCCTACGTGGGTCTCAGGAATCCTACGTGGGTCCGCTTGTAGACACCGAATCAAGATTACGAAATGATCAGACGTGACTGTATATGACAAGGAATCTAAGCAAACTAGCCTCCAAAAATGAACCCATGCAACTAAGGGCGAACGACCAAGGATCGAGGTTGAATGGCCAAGACCAAACAACCAAGGATGAATGACTGAGGCCAAATAAATAAGGCTAAATGACCAAGTTGGGGAGAACAAAGCTGAGCCATAACAAACTATTGCCCAAATGAATATACAATGTTGATTTTCTCAAGGCCTTATTCCATATAAACGGTAGGTTTATTAAAACTTTGGGGACTTTTAGATCTGAAGGTCTAAAGCAAGATACAAAAAAATAGTTCATTTTGGGAGAAACAACCATTATAAATAGAGGGAGTTAAATGTAAACCATTATCCTTTTTTTGGTCCACGAAAAACTTAAGAATTTTTTTTATCCCAAACCTTTTGGATCACCATTATCAATATTATTCCCCGAACTTTCCCCTTTTTATCTACTCTCTCTTTGGTCATGATCTATTCCTTGGGTGTGATTCAAGGACAAATATGAGCTCAACTCTCTGAATAGGTGAGGTGAGTGTGGCTCATGCCACAAATAGAAAGAGCATCATAAGGAGAAGAAAGTCATTGGGGACTACAGATAACATGGAAGACACCTGAAATTCTGTAGCACAATAGATTTTAGAGCTTAAGACCGTAGTTGATGTATGTAATTAAGGATATGCTTGCCAAAGGGATGACCCCACCATTCAAAGGGTAGCCCATCCATGCTAGAGAAGGGAAATTGATGCTAATGCTAGAGGAAGCCTCCCATCAACCATGAGAGCAAACGATGCCCCTTATTAGCTAGACATTATAGAATCAACAATTCTAGTCCACAACAAGTAAGGGTGCACCAACAAGCCATGACAACCAAAAACCACCTTCTTGAGACAAGTCTTCAATGTTGAAGCACTAAAACACTTGAAAATACCTACTCTATAGTCTTATTGAGGAAAGCTAACCCATCCAACCACATTACCTTTTTTGAATCGATAATATATTTACTAAGTGTGAATAACACACTAAAATTTTTACATTGTTAAGACTCCAAAGGAGTCTACCCTTCAATGGTTCAAAGGGGTATCATTGGGTTGATTATTTTTGTTACTAAATTCAAAAGAATGTTCATAACACAGTTCCTTAGTGCACAATAATCCCATAAGAATTCTCAGACTCTAATGCAACTATGTTAGGGACATGTAGAATTCTTGTGTTCCTTCATAAATTACTTTTAAAAGGATATTCTAGAAGTACAATATGTATAGCTCATGGTCTTCTATGAAGCTCTCACCCTAGTGCTACAAGAAGGTCCCTTTTATTATGCATTGGGCATGTATTTACGGAAGACATTGGCAGAGTCATTAGAACGTCATACAATCACATATAATTGGTAGAATGTAACTTTCCTTGATACCCTGACTATTCGTGTGCTAGCACCAAAGCTAGCTAAAGTGAAGCAGCCATAAAGTTAGTGAAAACTCAGTTGCCCTCCATGGCCACAAACATTACCTAATGTAAAGATAACATCCATGCCCCTACCAGGGGTAGCACGCACCAGAAAGATCAGTGCACCCTAAAATGGTACATACTCAAAACAAAGAGTAGTAGATGGAATGTTGCTTTAAGAGGCCACCATCTTTGATTCATGAGATCTCCTATCCATCTTTGCTAAGGTTCTAAATGGATAGAGTGCAAAAAACCATCCAAATAATTTTCTTTTGGAAGCGCATTATGATGAATGTTAAAGGATATACTCGTGACTCGAAGATGTTTTGCACCTACCATTGGGAACATAGATATGACAAGGAGGAGTGATGACACCCAAAAGGCCTAATAAATAAATCAATAAAAGCCAATAAATTTAAAGAATTCATTGTGCATACAGTAGTCACTCAGACACAGAGAAAGGCTAGGGTGAAAAGATAACACAATTATCCGATTAAAGCCCATGCCATAGATTTCACTGATATCATTCTACCTTTTGTTGGAGTAGATGGGACTGAAGCCTCCTAGCTGGCAAGGCTGGCGAGACTTTGCAAAAGATAGTTGTGAATAGTAGTCTCGTATCAACGATAGGTCCTGCATTGTCTGCCCAAGGAAATCATTACAACAACACAAATATAGATACTGTCATCATCGCCAACTTCAAATTTGGTAGCAAGCTTATGAGTACCAACAGGTTAGTGAATATCTTATTCGAGTCCTTCTTTAATTAGATGAACCTTGGAAATAAGTGCTTAATGATCGTGTACAGTCTTTTGTTTGGATTCTTAATAGAAAGAAAAAACACATTAAGATTTCATGTTGCATACCACTTTGTCAAAAGGTAATAACCAATTCAATTATATGGAAAATTTTATTATAATTGATTTACTAGCGACTTAAAATGCCTTCTTTGATTTTTAATTGCTCAATGCCTTCATGGTGGTGATTTTTATTTACCAAATCATTGTGAAATTCACTAGTGAAAGGGAAATAATCACCATCATGGACAACTTAGAGGAATCACGCACCTAATACCTATGAGCCCTTAATTGTGTGCACCAGTAATAACTAAAATTGGGTACTTAACATGGAAGTGTCTTTGGGGCCAGTTAAGCTATCAATGTAATCTCAATTGTGATCGATGAAACTTGGATGTAGGTCACAATGACACACTTATCCAATTGCTCAGAGAACATTCATATGGTTAGCTGAGAAGATACCATGAGTCTCTATTAATGTTGTTTGTCACCGACTCAACATTAGTCCAATGGCTTGACACTTCAAGCAAATGATGAGGCTAGTGGCTCTTAAGTTGGCCAAGCCAATTTAAATGGAAGTCTAAAAGCTAATAGAATCCAATTAGTAAGGAAGCGCAATATCTAGATTCAATATTTAATATAGTGATGGTTCGAAAAGAAACTGGTAAGTGGCAATGTGCATTGAATTCACTAGTCTCAATGTAAGCTACCCGAAGGATATCTACCATTACAATAGATAGGCTCGTTAGTGGATGCTACCACCAGCCTTTCAATCATGAAGATCTTGTACGCCTTTCTAGAAATTTTCAAATAAAAATTCACCTGATAGATGCTGAAAAAATTTTATTCATCACAAGATTGGGTGAATTTTGTTACAATGTATTTCCCTTCAAGCTTGAAAATGCTGTCTCTACCAAAAAAATATAGATATATTATTTTCCAATTAAAAGATGCAAAAATATTGAAGTCTGCATCGATGACATGTTGGTTCAAAGTTAAATACATGAATAAAATATTAAATACCTAAACAAACCTTTAAAATCCCTCAGAAAATATAAAATTAATTACTCACTTAAATGCACATTTGAAACCAATATAGGAAAAATCTCAGGATAAATGCACATTTGAAACCAATATAGGAAAAATCTCAGGATACATGTTAACATTTGAGTAGATTTGTTCCAATACTAGAACATGTAAGCACTGACAAGATATCCCTCCACCTTGCTATACCAATGAAATACTAAAATTGATTAACCAAATCTCAATCCTCAGCCTTTTTATCTTTGAGTCCAAAAATAGATGCACCACTTTATTAAAAGGCCTAAGAAACAACAAAAAACTTTGCATTGATGGTTAAATGCATACAAAAATTCTAGCGACTGAAGGATTCCATGGCTTTAGAACCTCTGATCTAGAGTCTAAGGCCAGGTGAAAAACTATGACTTTATCTATGAGTTAGATTTGTGGCAATGAATTTAGTCTTAGTTTAAAAAGAATGAGAAAATTAATTCATACTTTACTACGTCAACCGAGCCTTGATACAGGTAAAACATAAGGATGCACTCAGACTTAGAAAACTCAACCACGAAGAGCTGCCCTCTTATAAGAATAACCCAACCTCAATGATGATGGTAGAAAGAAAGAGAAGATCAGTTGACCATTCGTAGAAATGGGACGAGAACATTTTAAAATTCGGAACTCACCCCCAGAGGATTGCACGATAACATGTTGATCATGTTGGGGACTCCGACAGATGACTATTAAGAAAAAAGAGATAGGAAATCCATTAAAGTATGTCTAAACACTTCATAAAATAGACTAAGAAGGGCTATGATCGAAAATTATTTTTTTTAATATCATAAAAATATGATTACAATATAGATGCTTGGCCTTTCACTAACCACATTCCTTTTATAAGTAAATACAAAAATACATCCATGATTTTTATTTTGTGAGACCAACCTCTAACCTTCTACTATTAAATTGAAAGACCGATTCTTAATGATCAAACATCTTGAGTTCAAAAGTGGCGAAGCCTAAATTGATTAATGAGTTACGAGAGTGGCAATTGTTAAAGGACCGCCATGAACATGGAACCTAGTGCTAGTTAAAGTCCGTAAAACATACAACCGGATGAATGATGATACAAACCACATCATCATCATTCAACACATCAACATCACTTGCAAAAAAACAGGGTCATAAAAAAAAACTTTAAAAAAGGATAATCGTAATTTAGCAAGTAAGTAGTTGTAACATATATTTTGATAGCAAGGCAATTATCCATTGCAACCAAATGTTTGTTCTACCCCAACAACCATGATCAACATTGAGATCTCAAGTCAAATACATTACCAAGGAAAACTTCATATGATAGGTTATGTAATGAATTCTCTTATGATGTATCCCCCTTGGGGATTTGATGAACCATCAATCCTCTAAATATAAGAGAAAGATTACCTTTGAAATTTGGGAGCAAGAAATTTTCCCCTACAAAAATTAATGAAAAAAATTTCAGAGATTAAAGGGAGTAGTTAGAGTCATTTGACTCAACCTCACCCACATCCACAACCTTCTCACCAGAAGAATGCCAATGTCCCAACCTGACAATCTATGGAACTAATTCAGTTCTCTTACTAGTATAGTATGGAAAATGACCTCTTGAAGTTTCTAAGTGGCAAGACAAAATGAACATGTGGGAATATTAAACAATGCATATATGAAATATATTCATATGCAAATATCCTGATGACATATGTACACAAGGAATTACTAATGGCAACCATGAATGCTTCTCGTGAAATTATTTGACCATGAAAAAATTACCTAAAATATACCAATGGATTTAAACATTCACGAAAGAAAAATGACCCACCCATTCTCCTTTCTCATTCAACTACAATAAATCACAATATATAGAATTATTCATACTTCAATTCTCAATCATTATGAAACCCCTTGACTCCCCTGTCTTGTGACATATGTTAAAACCTAATGGATAAATTCTCCTCTTTGTGATATCATCCACAATGAGTAGTGAGCAAATTTTGTAGAGACAAATTAAAATGGTTACTGCCCTGAAAAATGTGATAAGATTCACTTAATCAACTTAGCATAAGAAACAACTTGTCCAAAGTGATGACTTAACTGAGAGATCATGAGGGAAATAATTATTATGAAACTTAAGTGGGATGACATCGTGCTAGTGATGATTATTTAAAAGATTTAAATGATAAATCCCACCTACTGAATCATCAAGTGACTGATAGTAGGACTTGTCTAGGCAAATGGTTATGTAATTAAAACTTTTAATTGATACTCAACGTTACTCAAGCTCTATTTCCAAATCATAAATACTTTTAAAAAATTTTGTATAAAAAATTTTTGTTAAGGTATAATTGTTAAGATCTTATATGGGTTAAAACCACCCATAATAAACAACAAAATAAAAAGAAAATTTCCTTTTATTTCTTTTCATTAGAAAAATATTGTATGCTAAGGTATCCCATCACAAATTTAATGAGTTCTTGACACTCTGATACACAAAAAAATGTGTAATTTTATGCTTAAATTTGGTAATATTGCACTTTAATGAAAGATATTTTCATATTTTATTGCTGGTATATTATTTTTAGGCATTTGGAGCAAAAAAGAGTAAAAATGAAGAAATTTGGAGTCAAAATACGGATTTTCAGCATACTGGCACCATAAGCACCAGATTACAGAGAAGAGAAGCCAGAGGCACCTGAGGTGCCAAAATCCATAGATGAGCGCTGAACTCTAGTAAACAGATGCCAGAGGAGATATAATAGGCGCCAGAGATGGATTTGGACAAATTGTTAGTGATTATTTACTATTTTTTAGATGTTCTAGAAGACTCCAAGTAATTCAAACGCCCATGGAGTGGTTCAATGCATCTAGATACTTGGGAAAGGTTCTTAAATGAAGAGATATGTCTTTTGGATGAAGGGATTTGCCTCTTGGTGTGAAGAGGTGTGTCTAAAAGGAGGAATTTTTGAATTTCCTTAGAGAAAAGGGGCTGGCGCCACTCTTTGGAAGCCTTGAAGTGAGTCTTGGTGTGTGTGTCATGTGGAGTCTTTGGAGGAGAAAATTGTTTTGTGCGTGGAGAGGATTTTCTTCTAGAGTTGTAAGAGAAGAGGGGGGGTGAGAGATTTCTTCTTCATTGCACTTCTAAGAGAGAATTGAGTGTGATTGTAAAGAGAGAAAGTGATTAAAGGAAACTTCAAGGGAGTTGCTTGAGGAGGAGTGTGAGATAAGTTGTATTATTTTCTTTCTTATTTTGTAAACTTATTTATATATATATATATAATCTATGTTTTGTTGTATCCTCCTCATGAATTATGAGTAGTCTTTTTTGTCCTTCTCTTTACAATGAGATATGATTTTGTGAAGAATTAATATTGTTGTGTTAAATTTTAAATGAAAATAAATTGTGATGATTGAAACTCTAATTTTCATTTATTTTTTGATCTGACCAATTGAAATGTTAACATTTATTGAGAAACATAAGATTCAAAAGGGCTATGCTTTCTACAAAAATGTGAGAGTCACATTCAATTTCATGGATGAGAATATAATCCACAGAGTTGAGCGCAAATAAATAGAGAAATATATTTTGATGGGCGTAGAATTAGAGATTTTAGAGTGAGAGACTAAAATCCCCAATTTGCTTTAGTTGTTTGAAAACTAAAGCGAGATGTTAGCCCTCAGACGAGGTGGAAGTGGGAGTTCTGGTATGAAAGCTTGTGTCCTCCTAACCTAACTATTTGAAATAAAAAGTGTTCTGACAACTCAGAGGAAGTTAACTTCTTTCCAGAATCGTTGGTCTAAACAATTTTTTTTTTTTCGTGTAGGTTTAGTGATAATTTTTTTTCAAAATATTCATCTATTTCGATGGATAATCTGTAACTTTTTTTTTTAAAATCGATAAGCTGTAACTTCAAGCACAAAACAATAGATAAGAACAATATTTATTTAACCCAAAAAAGAAAAGAAAAAAACACTTCCTTATAAGTTAGGCTGTATTCTACGATATATTGGCTGTGAGCACCTTGATTTATACAATTCAACCAGATGCCGCTAATGTTGTCCTTAAAGCGTCCCTCGCGGTCGTTTCTACAACTTCGGTCTCTCCATATGATGTCATGAATGAAGCTTATTGCTAAACTATATACGATTATAGGACTAAAGACTGACTCGTTTGAATGGGCAGCTCGGACAAAGAATAAGAAATAAATATAAACCTTGATTTTTTAGATATATAAGAAAGGTGGCTAGCAAGTTAAAGTCGTTCCTACTATAAAAATGTATAAAAGGTTTTATTCTATAGCAAACACGGCAAAAAGAAAGCAATATTTGTCCAAATGGATTAAATGATGTCAACGTCGTTTTCTAAATCATTTTTTTTCTTCCGAAATGATTTGTGATCAGATTATTTAACATTGTTTAAGCGGTAAATTAATAAAATTAATATAATATTAGGAAGATTACATGTACACCACCCGATTACTATGTATCGATATATCTAACGCTTAGGGTTGTCAAAACGGCTCGTTCNAAATTAGATTCAAATGATGTTTTAATATAAATAATAATATTTAAATCTTGCTCAAACCCTTATTGTCTTATGGCTACATGATTAGAGTTGTTAAAAAGACTTGTTCGTGAACAGCTCGTGTCCGGCTCGTTAAGCAAACGAGCCAAACACGAACACATTTTTTGAGCTCGAAATATAAACGAGCCGAACATGAGCTGAGCATGGCTCGCTCGTGTTCGGCTCGTTTACACCCCTACTAACGCTTGAACCTCAATTTTTACGTACATGCCACTTTACCAATATATGAAAATATGTCTTCCACATTTTAAAAGTCAAGAAAGTGGAATTTATTATGTGCATATACTACCGGTAAGTTCATGAACGTGTTGATTAACTACTTTATAGATTTACAACTGAAGTATCTTTTTCATATGAAAAACAATTGAACTTATTTTGTATGCGATATAATAAATTAAAGATAGATAATGAATTCTATTTTGATTATTTATTATTAATTCTTTTTGCTAATTTCATATTGATTTTTTTTT